>VWPU01003086.1:0-96497 GCA_013398955.1 Callaeas wilsoni
GTGCCAAACCAATACATTTGAGCCACAATTTCAAATTCTATAAACTGCCAAATACAGCAGTATTTTAACCGAAAATACTTAGAACAATTCCCTGTAACAGTGAGGGTGCTGTCCAGCCATGATGAACAACTTCCTTGCTCAGACTCTTTGCTAGAGTGAGACTATTGTGCAGTTTCATCTTGCCATATTACACTGATATTTATTGCATTAGATGGTTCTCCTTTTCTCATGCAATAACTGTGTTATTGTTCCTTCCATTGTATATAAATTTTCTGTGTTTCTGTCTTTATGTTCTTGTCCAGTGTTTCAGATATAAAAGTTGAATGCTTTTTTTAAGTCCTTTCTTTTTTTGGAAATAGAAATTCTTTCCAGGGCAAATCCTAATCTTTTTTTTCCCAGAAGCAGAGTGAGAGGACAAAACCAGATAAAGGACAGAGCATGCTCCCTCTCTACATGCCATAAACCAGTCTTCCAAGTACTGATGGAGAGAAGAACATGAATTCATCAGAGTTAGAAGGTAACAGATTCACAGAATAGAATGTTATAAACATGAGAAGTAGTCACAGCACCAAGTCTGAGAGTTCAAGAAGCATTTGGACAATGCTCTCAGGCACATGATATGACACTTAGGGATTGTGCCGTGCTGTGCCAGGAGTTGGATCAATGATCCTGATAGGTCCCTTCCAACTCAGCATATTCTGTGTTTCATGAGAGGCTGCACTGCTTTTAGGAGAGGAAGACATGACGTGAAGGCACCCTTGTACAGTTTTTTAGATTAAGGAAAAGGATCCATAGTATGTATTCCCTTACTCGGATTTAAGAATGAAGCTGCTTTAGGTTCTTGTGTCCTTACTTTTTGATTGCAGTAAAACAAATAATGCCCTAAACAGTCTGAAAATACATTTTTTAGCATTTTAAAATTCTACTTCCTTCGTTTACATTTTTTTAATACCTCAATAGAGAAATTGCAATTTGACTGCTTTAAAAGGTAAAAATATTAATCTAAGTGTCAAAAAGGGCATGGAAATCAATTAATGTCTAATTAAATAGAAATATCAAACCAAACCTGCAACACAATCTCCCTCCAATCCCTAACCTTCCCCACTCAGCTATTGCCCTTTAGACATCTCATCCCTATCCGAATAAAATGTAACTGGACAGCATACAAAAGTCATGTATTAGATAATTATAACTCTGTATATTATATTTGAATCATGCTAAAATCTTACAGGGCAGATGTGGATTTATGAAAATTTACTTTTATGCCCAATACTATTTGTAAAAGGGAAAGTTCTCTATTTATTAGCCATCATAATCCTTTCAGCTGTTAGGGAAGATGTCACACTACAATAGAAGGTTAGGGGCTAACTTGCTTCTTATATCATTTCACTTCATAGAAAGCAAGCAGAATTTATAATGGAAAGAAGTTTGGGAAAAGAGTGAGCCAGGGTAAGGGCTAACATTATCACAGACAGTTTCAAGTTCCAGTATAGAAATGCTAGAAAGTGCTGTTTTTCTATGGGCTGACACTGGGGGTTCAACGTGTCGGAGGCTGAGCTAGCTGTAATCTTTGCCTTTTACTTCTTCTAGCTTTTCTACACTGTTAGTAGAGTTGAAACCCACCAAGAGCCTGTCTGGCGATACGGTTCCTGCTGGTTGTCCCCGACTGCTGTCACTGCTCTCTGCTGTCTCCTCTCCCCACACCGCAGGGCTGCACCCGGCCCTCCTGCCTGCTCTGCTGCTACACCCAGCACCTGCTCCCCGGCTCCAGCACAGCAGCACCCTCCTGGTTTTGTGCAGTACCTCTCCCTGACAACATTTCTGTTGCTGGTGGTACCAATCTAACAGCCTAAATCCAACCAAAGCTGGTAAAAATCCTGACTTTACAGGTGCCAAAATTCAGTGAGTATCACAAATGACTCAGGACAGCTGTTCCAAGGAAATATATTGGACATTCATCCAAACGTCTTCTATTCAGCTTAATGCACTTAAATCCACCTGAGTTCCAGGTCTGACAATTTCTGTTGAAAAATTACATGTGCTTGTTGTCTCAGGTAAATTCAAGCTGCCTGGCTTCTCTGCAGGAGAAAGAAAGAAATGTCCTTTACCTGCAATTTTTTCCTGCTGTGTTTATCACTGATGTAGATCCTCCACTTCCATCTCTTGTAGAATTAGAATTCTCACATGTTACTCTACTTTGCTGTTAGGATCAAAACCAAAATATAATCCTATTAACCTGGATGGGAAAGTGCATGTAGATATTTCCTCATGACACAGTTTGTTCAGTCAGCAGTCAACGCTGGAAATAACTGATTGGTGCATTCTGGTTTACCTGCCCTTCCCTGCTTATTTCCTTTAGAGATCCTTCTGGTTTATTTCATGTAATCAACCAATATGGTAGATAAATTGAAACTCACGTAAAGGAATTAGAAATTTCTTGATTGTCTCCAATCAAATTCTTATCAGAAATTTTTATAAGAGTATTAAAAGACTAACACAGTATCCATTATTGGCATGAAATCATACCTGATTAATACATTGCTATTTGCCTGTCAAATTTACAGCAATTACTAGTACCCACATGCACCATGGTCCATTATTTATTTTTCGTACACAGCCCAACAGGTGAAATTTCCATTCTTGTTGAGAAAATTAAATCAAAATGTCAATTTACTATCTTTTAGTAACATAACAAAATCTTTTCTGTACTTCTCAAAAGGTTAATACTGCTACCAGATGCAAAGAAATGTGATCCCTCTGTGCAAGGCTTTGTAAAAAAAAAATTAACAAAAAGGCCACAGATATGTTGAATATGTATCCTGACATTTATTACATACTCCTCTGCAACCCCACCTTTTCCCCTTTCACCTGCAGAGACAAAAGAAAGACTCACAATGGAATTAATGGAATCTTCAGGAGCTGAGGAAACAAATTAAATCTGCAGTAGTGGAAAGCTTCTTGTTCAAAACAAATAAATCCATATCTGCAAACTCCTTAAAATTTTATTTCAGTCTGCATGGAAGACACAGAAACATACAGGCAGATAAAAAAGTGCACAAAAAATTCTTTTAGAGAGTGATAAAATGGAGGAGAAAGGATGACACAGAAGGAAAGAAGAGGAATTATCTAGGTGTATGCATTGTTACAGAAATTGGCCAGATACTCCAACTTTCCACAAAAATCCTATGGTAAATGAATTTGCTTCCACAATAACTTAGGATATAAGGTCATGTCTTTTACAAAAAAGTTTGTTCAGTGTTGTGGATCTCAACATTTACTGGGAGAATTAGAATATTTTAAAGTCAGAACTGTACTTAAGAAAATGCACTGGAAATAATTCAGCCAGAATTTTACTTTTCTTTTCTAAATCCTCATCCACAAGTAAGATAAAAGTATCTTTCATGTAGTGAAAATTTGCTAATATACAGACTATTTTTGATGCTTAATACATTTATTCATGCACTATGTATTTTATTCCTTATCTCTTTCCTTTCTCAACTTCTTATCTTCCATAATTTACCTAAAGTACAAGTGGTAGAAACAATTCAGTTCCTAATCTAAGTGACATTTAAACAAGATAGAAATATGCTTTGTATGTTCCTGAATCTACAAGTTAGCCCCTCCTTCTATCTGTCTTATTTTGTAATTTTTATACAATTTTGCTGTGGATTTAAGACTAAATTTTACTTAGTCTTTCTGTTGCATTACTTGTGCAGGCATATAGAAGTAGCTGTGTTAACTGTGAAGTGCAAGACAAACCACAGCTGTGTACAGTGAATGAACATTTGTCAGTAAAATTAAACTTTTGCTTTTGACTGAGTGATTTTAGCAGATATGAAGTAAATGTTAAAGAAAACTAGGGTCTCCAATAAGAAAATGTCAGATGACATATTTCAGACCCCAAACCACATACCGTAGATAGACCCTTCCAAACTTGTTTTCCTAGATACATTGGTTTCAAGGTCAGAGAAAATAAATCAACTCAGACCTCCTCTGTCACAGCATCCTAAAATTCATGTGTTCTTTCTTCTACAGGGACAGCTACTCGTCACAAAGAATGTCTACCAGTTTACCATCAAGCGCAACTACATCTTCCTCTGGCCTGTATCATTGCTCTGAACTACTTTTCCTTGTGCCTACAGTGCCCTTCAGCCTCAAGACTCACATACAGTCTTGCAGAGAACCACCAGCTGAGTTAAATCAGTAGTAAAAAAAAAAAGCAGTGGCAGTCTCTCCAGAGGAGCCAGTAGAAATCTGAAGAGGGCTGTAGACTTGTTTTTCCAGGTTTTGGCTTTCTATTCCCTGTGAATGCAGCTTTTTGAAGTTTTTTACAGTAAGAAAGTCAACTGCTTTTACACTCTTCTCAGACAGCTCTTACTTTCAACTATGTTGTCCATGAAATTAGCGTAATTATTTGCCACTTCTTGTCGGTTCAAGCATTTAGGTTATAAATACCATGCAACAATACCATGCAGTACTGTTTCATAACTTTGCCAGTGACAGAGATGATGGGATCAAGTACACGCTCAACAAATTTGTAGTAGACACCAAGATGACTGGTGGGGTTGTTGCACCTGAGGGACAGGACACCATCCAGAGGGACAAACTCATGAAGTGGGCTTGAGGGAGGTGATTCTGCCCTTCTATTCCACTCTTTGAGGTTCTGTCTGGAGTACAGTGTCCAGTTGTGGAGTCCTCAGCTCAAGAAGGACCTGTTGAAGCAAGTTGTGAGGAGGGCCACAGAGATGATCACTGGCTGGAGCACTTCTAAGAAGACAGACTGAGAGAGGTGGGGTTGTTCAGCCCAGAGAAGAGGTGCCCTTGGGAAGACTGCACTGCAGCATTTCAGTACTTAGAGAAGACTTATAAGAAAGATGGGGACATACATTTTAGGCTGAACAGGATACAAAAAGGGGTTATTTTTTTAACCTAAAAGCGGGTAGATTTAAGCTAGATATAAGAAAGGCACTTTACGCAATGGCAGTGGCAAAACACTGAAAGAGGTTTTCCAGAGATGTGATATCCTAGAAATATTCAAGGTCAAGTCAGACAGGGCTCTGAACAACTTGATCTAGTGGAAGATGTCTCTGCTCATTGCAAGTCAATTGGACTGGATGACTTTTGAAGGTTCCTTTCCCAAACTGTTCCATGATTTTGTAATTCTTCTGTGATTCGGTCTATTTCGGGCACAGGCAGCCACATAGCACTGTTACTGCTATGTTTCATCAATGCTTCTTTTCAATACAATAGATTAGGTGTGCTGGTTTAAAACTCAGCAGGAAAATTAACCCTGCTTAAGTTCCCCCTGTTCCCCCATGCCCCTCCAACAGAGGAAATACCAGGAGACACCACAACTGAGAATCACAATTTTTCTGAAAAAAATCCTTGCAATAAACACAACAATATTCATAAAAGAGGACATGGAGAGAGAAAGTGCTCTACCCACAACAAGGATATTTTCCACTGGAAAAAACCAAAAACTCATCCCAAAGCCAGTGCCCAGTGTGGTTTTCACAGTGGACTCAGCTGCTACTGGTGCTGCCACTCTTGATGGTCTGGCCATGTTGGGGGCAAAACCAGCCCCACCATGGTGCCAGAGCTACCCCACCCAGCCCTGTAGGACTCAGCTACACCTCAGAGCAGTCCCTTCAGTGCTACGCCCAGAGGAACAGGACGGGGGACTGGCAGGGCACAGGGGACAGTGTCTGCAGGTCTGATACTGACAATCCCTCCGCTGGAGCAAGCAAGACAAAGTGGCCAACTTCCAGGTTCCGGTGCTTGGCTTTTCCTGCCGAAAATATGATGTGGTTGGTTTGGAATAATGCTAAAACCCCAGCTTCCCTCTCTGTACCCAGAACATTAGATTAAATAGAGCATAATATGGGTATTGATAATGGTCCAGAGGCAATTTGCATATTTCAGTGTGGCGTGAAGTTATGCTGTGTAGACATATGTTAGTGTGGAAGATAAAACTTATTTCTTTATACAGGATGTCCTTTCTCAAGAGGCAGATTATTATTCATACAAAATAAATTCCCTGAAAATAAGGGAAATATTTCACAGAAATAGTAGGATGTATTGTCCAACTAAAATAACTCAGTTGTGCTAAAAAGGCACATGAGCTTTTATGCCTGAGGGCATCCAAGCCTTTTTCATCAATGTTTATAAAACATCCATCTGTATGATAATACAAACACAAACTGCACAGGGAGATACTCCTAACACACCTTTCAACACGACTGTGGCAAGGGATAACAGTATGAGACACAAAGAAGACATTAAGTAAGAAGCTGGGTTATTTCATTGGAATTTTTTAGGGTTATTTTTATAGGAATTTTTTAGGGTTTCCTTCCTACAGAAGGAAATTTGCAGCTCTTTGTAAGCTTGCTGGTTACACAAACCATTATATCTGACCAAAATTTCAGGTTTACTTTAGACAAAGGATTTTAATTGAGGTTACCACTTCTATGAACATGTTGTTATTTAAGTACCACTCAACAGTCACTATTGCTATCTTTCAGTAAAACCATCAAATAATGTTAACACCATTTATAACTAACTTAATTAATTAATAATTAAAATGCTAATTGTGGACAGGAAATGCAGATGTGATACTACAGTAAACTAGGAAAGAAAAGTGACATATATATATATATGCTGAGGGCAGGTTCAGAAATAATTCAACTGAAAGAAATGAAAATCTGAAATTAAATAATCATCTTGACACAGTGGATCTGAAATGAGAATGATAATAAAACAGACACATCAAAATGAGCAATAGGAAGATGCTTGAGATACAGAAGAGTTCTGAGGCGTACTCTGGACAGGATGGGTTATATGCGATGGAAATGACTGACAGATGCTACTCCTCACCTAAATTTATTGGGAAATGGAAAGAACTCTTAAAAGCCTACAGAGCAACATTAAGATCAAAGCACAATTGTCATAACAGAAAGAAGATGAAAATTTATGCCGAAGAGCCTGAAAGTTCTAGTCCTCTCATTTGAAAGTCCTAATGAGGAATCGTGACAGCAGTAGAGTCTTCTAGTGTGGGAAGTGTCGAGATCAGTCTGTTTGGTTAGAGAATGATATTAAGACCACCAGAGTTGTGGGTATGTTCACTGTATGAGCCATTCACTCAAGAGTTGGACTTGATGCAAAAATGGTTTTTGCTTTTATATCTTCTTCATCTATATTCTTAGTTCTGTAGACTAGTATTGTATAGCTATATAGTTCCTAGCTAACTCCAGTATTTTTCCCATTAGACAAAACACATTCCAAAGACCCTCTCCTAATCTTGCTTCTTCTGGGAACCAAGGATGAGCCACTCTTCCAAGACACTTTCTCATAAATAAACTAGAGCTAACAGCAAGAAGGGGGATCTCCAGAAGAGGCTGAACCAAGAGGGAGAATTACCTTATTAACCGTGTTTCTAACTGGCGATTGTCTATTATGCTAATTTGATAAACTTACAAAACTCTACTTGCCTGATGTCACATGGGCATATTTCCATATTTGCCCCTGGAAGCCTCCAATTCCAGCTTTTATATTACTTCCTATATTAATATTGTCTCAAAAAATGTGTTGTTTTGTTCCTAGATTTTTAAGGCATCAGACTCAATGATCCCTCTGGATCCCTTCCAACTCAGATTATTCTGTGATTCTGTTCAGTGACTTCTTCTATTTTCTTGTGCTAGCAGTCAATGTCTAAAAGGAGTTTGCTTAGTTTGGAAAAAACCCTGAAGCTGTCAGAAATACTCATTATTGCTTTTAGCTGTCTTATTAGTTATCAACAAGCATTGTGAACCATTTTGGGTTTACTTTCATTGAGCTTCATGTTTTGAAATGTACTTTGACAAAATTAAGCAGAAACAAAATCTAACATTTCCCACTACTGAGTGGCTGAACAACGCCAACTTTCTTGGCCTTTCTTCACAAGAGAGGTGCTTCAGCCCTCTGATCATCTTCACGGCCTCCTCTAGACACACTCCAGCTAGTCCAGGTCTTTCTTGTATTGAGAATCCCAGAAATGGATGCAGTACTCCAGGTGGACTCTCACAAGGGCAGAGTGGCGGGGAAACAACCACTTCTCCTGACCTGCTGGCCCCTCCTTCATTTTAAAGAAACATTGGGAAAATGCTGCTATGAGGGACAAATATTTCATACCATCTTTTCTCCAGTCTTTACCATGTAACCTTAATTTCTCTTTCCCTCACTGTCACTTTCATAAGATTGATCAATACGTGATTGGTACAGATTATTTTTTCCACAACTGTATCATAATAAAAGTACCTATAAATATTCTCTTTTCATTCATTCACTAAGAATTCATGGTAAACATCTTGATTTTAGGTACTCCTTTATAACTCATTAATGTTTAGTTTTTAATCTTTAATCTCTTCTCAAGAAGCAGCCAATTAATTAATCTTCATCCCCACAACCGCTTCAAGCAAACAAAGTTACATCACTGGCATCAAGTCACTAAGTGACTCCTGACTAATACGTGTGCAATTTGTTTCAGACTGGTTAAAATCATGGGGGGAGAGAATTTATTAGCATGTAAAAAAATGCTGTAATTCATGTCAGACCTTTTCAGACTGCCAGAACTTTTACATGAATGTTTCGACCTACTTTTTATTTCATCTTTAGGCCTCTGGTAGTGCAACTTCTGGAAAATAAACCCAAACGTCCACATGCACACAAAAATTTCTACAAGGGCTCTTTTGATATTACAGGCTCCTTAACATACAGCCAGAAAAGTATGGTTAGTGTCTCGAGATCACCACAGCTAAAAGCAGAACACAGGCCATTTCCAGTGCTGAATCCTAAGGCAACTGGAAGGTTGAAATTCTTGTTCTGTACTCCCCTGAATTACTTCACGATAATCTCAAGTAGTGGCAGTGAGAAAACCAAAATATTTTTGCTGCTCTGAAGTAGGAATTTATGGATTCCTTAAACCCTGAACATCAGGAAACTTGAAGCCAGAGTATAAGCCAACTTCATAGTTTCTACAGCTAACAAAGGCTAGATATTGACTAATTGCATTAGGAAATAGCAGTGTCAAACTTGAAATATCACCTGACGTGTTCAGCTCCTCATGACAGGAATGAGGACTTCACCTGTCCCAAAATGATGGCAGTACTTGCTTCTGTAGGTCACAATCAGGGCAGAAAATACTATGTGTGTGTAGAAATTAGAAATACACATTGTTGTACTGACCAAGGTTGAACCCACCACAAAATAATTTCACCAGATATGAGCTTTCCAACATCTGCACATAATCTAGAGATCAACTCCTTACAAAATATTATAGCATGCAGGTTAGATGATGTCAGATCATGTGCATCACAGGATCATTTTTATCTCTCCCTCTCTCTTCCCATGGCTGGTGCTTAAGTGAAAAATGCCTGCAACAGAAAGTGTAAACAAAATAGGAAGGGAAAATACTATTAAATGAAAAATAATTTTTAAAATTATTAATTTTCCTCTGTGAATGGGAGGAAGATTTGTTCAGTTAATTTCTTTTTTCTCCTCCCTTTCTTTTTTCTCTTCCCTTTTTTTTTCTCCTCTCTAAGCACAGTGCTTTATGCTTGCAAGTCAACGTGCAGTGGAATGTCAACAACCATATCGTGGTTTTCAATTTTTTGGATTTTCTATTTCAGTAACTATTTGCTAATTCACAATAGGGGAAATTTAAACAACAGGTCTGTTTTTTAAGTTGCACAATCCCTACTACACTCTCAGGTATGCACAGATACAGACCAAAATTTTATCTCTTGCTATTGAAGCAAAATTACCATTCACTGGCTCTTTTCATAAATGCTTTAGCATTTGGTATGTCACATAAGTCAGACTAGACAGGTGCAAACCAACTAGTACTCAGGCTTAGTATTTATTCTGTCAAAAGTTGCTTAATTCATATCACCAGAATCACATCAGTGTTTCTGCTAAATACAAGTGAAGCAAATTACTCGCTCAGCTTAGTAAGGTTACAAGTTGTTCTTAGACATAATGAAACAACACATTACTCAAGCAAAAGATTGCATTTTCCTACAGCATGTCACTGTCCTAGATTAGCAATTCAGATATTTACTCTTTTCTATTTGATTGAGACTTTTCTGTAGCCATACTCATAAAAAACATTACAATTTGAACTCACAAAAACCATGGTGGAACAGAGGGAAGCATAACTTTACACATGTTTCTTTGATTTAGAACGAGTAAGTTCTTTATTCCTGCGGTGGGTTGACCCCCTACAAACACCAGATGCCAACCAAGTTGCTCTATCACTCTTCTCCTCAACTGGACATAAGGAGAAGACATGTAATGAAAGGTTTATGGGTCAGGATAAGGACAGGGAGATACCTGTCATGGACAAAACAGACTCACCTTTGGGAAATTAATTTAATTATCAAAAATTGAATCAGAGTAGGATAGTGAGAAAATAAAACCAAATCTTAAAAACACCTTCCTTCAAACCCTCCCTTCTTCCCAGGCTTAAATTTGCTGCTAGTTTTCTCTACCTCTTCCCCTCAGCTGTGCAGGGGCATGGAAATGGGTACTGCAGTCAGTGCATCTCATGTTTTCTCTGCCACTCCTGTTTCGTCATACTCTTCCCCTGCTCCAGTATGAGGTCCCTCCCACAGACTAAATTCTTCATCAATTGTTCCAGCTGCCCACAAGCTGCCCACAAGCTCTCAGCCTTCTTCTCAGACATCCTCCACAGGCTCCACTGTGAGTTGCACCACTGAGAGCTTATCCATGGGCTGCAGGAGCTGCCTCACCATGGTCTTCACCACAGTCTGTAGCAGAACCTGGAGCACCTTCTCTCCCTCCTTCTCCACTGATATGGATGTCTGCAGGGTTATTTCTCTCTCATATTCTCACTCCTCCTCTCACATCCTCTGTTTCACAGCAATATTTCTTCCTTCTCAAATTTGTTGTAGTTTTGCTGCCCCTGTTGTTGATGAGCTCGGCCTTGGCCAGTGTCATGTCCCTCTTGGAGTTGGCTGGCACTGGCTCCAAGAGACACCGGAGAAGCTTCTGGTGTCTTTTCACAGAAGACACCCCTGTAGTCCCCTTACAACCAAAACCTTGCCTCTCAAAACAAATAGAATGCCCCCCTCATACAACACAACTCTGCCTGGACAACACAGTTTTCTCTCAAAAATTAACTGATTCGCTCTTCTAGCCAAGCTGTTACTGCGCCCTTACGTAAAATGTCATCTGCTTCTCTGCAGCTGAATGGTGTTAGTTGAAGCAGCTTCATGCTGCATATGTTTGGGAAGGAAAAGAAACACGCAGGCAAGTCTTTAATTGAAATTGCACCCTATTGCACTGAAACAGAAATGTTTTGCGTAGGAAATATCACATGAAAAACATGGACTTTGAAGAACTACAATCATGAGAAGTGAAAGTAGGTTTCTAAACATATTTTATGTTTCTACAATTTCTTTAATTTACCTTCAAACAACATCCTCTGGCTTTTGAACACAGGAACTATATCATTGATTAAAATTCACTTACCCTTTCAAGTTTACTTACTTGAAATGGTACAATTCAAGTACTACAATAATTAAGACATATTTACTAGGCTTTAGATTAGATGATTCTCCTTTCCAAACCATGCCCTTTGATAATGCCAACACCAAAACTTCCCTATGGTTCAGACACAACTTTTCTGTCTGAATTCTCAGTTGAAAACTGAGAATGAAGATAAAAATCAAGCCACAAAGACATCTTTGGCTGTCCCCAGGTTTGACAGATATGATGTTAAAGATCAGGTTATGACTCAAGTGCAACAAGAGCAAGCATACCTTCAGTTCTGTCCTAAAAATATATATATCAATTTATACTGTGAAGTTAAAGTACTTTTAAGACTAAAAGGCACTTAATTTCTTAATACTTGATGGAAAAAGGAAATTTTAATTTCTTTTTTTTTTTTTTTAATTTCAATAAGGAATTATCAGTTCTAAATGTCATTTACTGAAATTTTGTACAGCTAAGATTTCCATTATTCTTGTTCATCCGCTCCTGTGCATGTTTGTGCAGATAATACAAGCAGGGAGTAAAGACTCCTCATCCTAGAAACTGGGGGGAAATAAATAACAGAACAAAATCTAGACCCTAACATGGTCATATGGAAACATAAGTTACTCTCAAGAATCTAAGCCTAAAGAAAATTTTCAAAGAGTAACAGAAAAACTGGTCAGAAAATTAAGAGATTGAACAGTCATTGCCTCCTTTCCTACAAAGCCACAAAGACATATCCTATCAAAATTTCATTAGAATTTACATAAATTCTAAAAAAATGAGCATCTCAAAAAAATCACAAAATAGGTGGGGTTGGAAGGGACCTATGGGATGTTTAGCATTTTCTTACAGTGTTTCCTGAAGTTCAGATGGAACCTGCTGTATTCCAGTTTGTGCCTGCCATGGTTTAACACCAGCTGGCAATTAAGTACCAAGCAGCTGCTCACTCAATTCTACACCCAGTGGGGTGGGGAGGAGAATAAGAAAAAAAGGAGTAATACTCATGGGTTGAGATCAGAACAATTTAGTAATTGAACTAAAGTAAATCATAATTATTGCAATTATAACAATAACAATACTGGTGATGTAAAAAAGAATAGAAAGAGGAATAAACCCCAAGAAAAGTGGTGCACAGTGCAGCTGCCCACCATCCTCTGACTGATGTTCATCCAGTCTCTGAGGACAGCCTGACCCCTCTCAGGCAGCTGTCCCTAGTTTATATACTGGCCTTGATATTCTGTGGTGTGGAATATCCTTTTAGTCTGTTCAGGTCAGCTGTCCTGGACATGTTTCCTCCTGGCCTTTTGTGCAGAACCTCACTGGCTGCATAGGAAACTGAAAAGTCCTTAGTTTAGGGCAACACAGCAGGAACTAAAACATCAGTGTGTTATCAATATGATTGTCATATTAAATTCAAAACGTATCACTTTACTAACTACTAGGGAGAAAATTTATTCTAGCTGAAACCAGGAGAGTACCCACTGTCCCTTGCCCTGTCAGTAGGCACCACTGGAAAGAGCCTGGCTCCCTCTTCTTTACACTCTCCCTCCAGGTGTATATATATACCTAGAAGTTATATACCATTAATAAGATCCCCTTAAGCCTTCTCCTTTCCAGGTTATTTCCATTTTTCAGCCTTTCCTATATGTGACATGCTCTAGTGCTCTAACCATCCTTGTGGCACTCTGTTGAACTCTCTCCAGAATGTTGACATATCTTGTGTACTGGGGTGCACAGAACTGGACCCAACACTTCAGGTGTGGCATCAGAATTTCTGAGTAGAGAGGAAGGATCTTCTATTTAATGTTGTTTTACCTTATTATTCTGTAATATTGACAGAAAGTATGTACAAGAAATGAAAATTTAAAATGTCTCAAGTAATGCTGTAGTGATGAAGTAAACAATAAAGAATTACTCACTGTTCTTTTAAATATACATTAAAAGGTGTAATATCTCAAGCATACAGTTTAACAACTTCAAGAACTTGAAATTCTGAGATGACATTCACAAAAGTGTTAGCTTTAAAAAAACATACTCAAATGTTTCTATAACCCCTCACATAAAACACAGGGCCCATATTTTAATCCTACTTATGTTCAAGACATTTTGCCAGTTCAAGACAGTGAATTTTAATGGAAATGGCAACTTTTATGCATAGACATTCATTACGCTTCAGAGTCAAAAGACATTTAATAGAAAAATTCCATTGCAATTTATTTTTTCAAAATTTTATTGCAATTGCAACATTCAAAATAAAAAGCTTATTGCCTGGAATACCTGACTAATTGATACTGTGAGAGATGGTGGGGCTTTTTATGTCCCAGAAAATTATAATCATCATCACGTTTTTACTTCATTGCAATTAGTACTCAGAACACTACTGGGAGCACATATGTTTTTCAAATTATCACTGATAATGTGTGGTAATTTCTATCTAAGATCTTGTACGTCACTTATTATGAAGTCAGTCACTGAATAGCTCTTACTGAATAGCAGTAAGCTATGCTGGTATTTTCTAGTATACAAAGAAAAATACTTTTTACCCTTAATATTAAAACTTAAATTTTCTCCAGATTCAGAGGAACAAGTTCTTACAATTATTCATTCAGAAAATGTACAGATTTTGTATTGCAGTGATGAGAAAATTTGATTAGCAATAGCATCCGGGTTTGAAAGACAGGTGCCTGCCAAGGAAGGCGGAAACCTCCCTTGGAATGGAAAATATGGCCCCCTTCCCTCCAAATTATTATAACTTTGAAATTACGGGGCTTTCAGGCAAAGATATGGGAAAAGTAATAACAGGTCTTTACTAGAATACATATATACATATATATCAATAAAATATATAAAAATAGATTTAAAACAAGGCAGACGAACAGCGACAGCAGCAGCAACAAACAGAAAAACCAGAGAGCCACCAGCAGCCTTCTCCCGGCTGTCAGGTGCTTTCCGCTTGGTGCAGTGCCGGTCGCAGCCAGCAGGGGCGCCGGTGGCTCCCGGCCGGGCAGGGCGGGTGCGGTGAGTCCCCCGCGCCTGCAGGGGGCGCTGTGCCGCGAGCGCGGCCGCCTCTCCACACGGGCAATGGCGGCACTGCCGGCGGGAGAGCGAGAAAAGCGGCTCCTTTACAAACCCCGGGGACGGCCAGCGTCGGTGCCCCTCAGGACGGCGAAATGGGCTGTAGCGGGAGACTCGGAGCAGCGGGCTGGAATGGCAGAGGTGAGCACATCTGAGGCGGCAAACAAAGTGTAGCAATAAAAACTCCAGAGCTGTGCCAGGAGCCAGGGGGTGTCCGGGTGGGCACAGGATGCTGGGTAAAAGTGTAGCAAAAAGGAAAAAGGCCCTAAGCAGCGGCAGAAAACAGTGGGGCTGGGCAGTGGCAGCCCAGAGGCACTCCCTCTGGGGACAGGGGTCGGCGTCCCAGGTGTTCCCTGAGGCACACAGCAGATGGGGAGGGTCCTTTCCAGTGAGGTCGGATGTTGGAAAGGTCCCAGTCCAACAGCTGCCCTTACGAGCAAAGGCTCACCCTTGGCAGGAGAAGCCGTAAAGGGCTGGACTCTGCGGTGGCAGCTAATTCTCCCCATGGTAGCAGCATTCAACCATTCCCCTCCAGTCCCGAGAGCAAGAGAGCAAGGGAAGGGATGAACCCAGCCCCTGACCCTCCAGCCAAAATCTTGCAGTATCTCTGCACTTCCCAAGAGAAAGCCCCCCAGCTAAGAGACTGCAGCCAGCTTCACCCCTCCCTCCATCTTGGCCACGTCCTTTGTCTCTTTTAAGTATCCATTGTTCCAGTGTCTTAGGCAGAAACTGGGAGAAAAATTCCCTAAGAGAAAGGAAAAAAAAGGAACAAATCCTAACTTCCAACAAATAGAAATATGATTTCTAAGTATTAAGAGCAGAAAACAACTGAAATTTTTTTTGATGGAATGCATTAATAGATGTAGAAATACTTGGAAATATTGATTGCTGAATTCACAGGACTTTATTCAAGTATTCCTGACATTAGTAATTCTGGTCTACAGACTATAAACAGAATAGCATTGATGTTTTCAATAGATCAATAAATAAAGTTAAAGTGCATGGTGACTGATACAGCAGAGCTCCAAATCAAAAGACAAACTCCAAAAAGCTTATTAGAGGAAGTAAAATATGGTAGGAGAAAGGTGCACAAAGACAGGGCTGTTTTGAAAAAGTTAAACCAGATTCACATTCAACAGGGAAAACAGATCCTTCAGTCGTATCTAAGAATTATTTTTTGCAGATTGTTGCAGTAAAGATGAAATATGAAACTATTCTATTGGAAATGAAGCCTGAATGTTAGAATTTTAATGTTTTTTCAGCTTCCCATTTACAAGGAATGTAGAAATTTAGCCATAAAAATAACTTTGAGAGTATGTGCAACTGCTTTTGTTCCCTCTCTAAATTTTGTTAAATACAGGAGGGCTCACAGAAGTGTCCTCCCTGTGAACAGTCTGTGTTGCAAATTTAACACAATGAAAGGGTTAATTACATTTCAGTTCATTGCCTGCCAGGGAGTAGATAAAGGTGGAAATTTTCTAAATATAATTCTTCTGCTCTGTCTACTGAAACTATGTAGTGTATGTTGAGGACATTCAAGGACAGATACGATTGCTTCACTGAAGCGGAGTTTTCTAGCTATAACCCTCAACCAAAAAATATTTCATTAAAGAATTTCCCACTTACAGTGCATCATTATTCCTGTCAATGCACTTCCACGGAGGAAGGATGACAGTCATTCTAGGTGATATTAAGGCCAGTGATTTCCTAAATTGGTGATGAGATACTCTGAAGCTAAGGCAGGGAATGCAACAGAATTTTGTCGTATGTGCAAGAATGTCTTGCTGCACAGAAATTTACACCAGGCATTACAGTGCAAGAAAACTCTTTCTATCAGGCAAGTTTTATGCCCAATAACTTTTCTCTTTTTAATAGCTAGAATGCAGCAAAAAAAAAAGATATGGCCACCCTAAATCTGCTCACATAAACTTTAGGAAGGTAAATAACATTCTCATAAGCATGTCACAAAAAAAATGGAGATTATAACAGCAGTCAGGCCACTCTTTACCTACAGACTTAATATACAGCAGAATTTCAGATATTATCATTAAACCTTAATAGTATTGAACTTTATGGCTATATCTGTGGTGTAATATCTTTGGATGGAATGCTTTTGTATTGATGATTCCAGATCTGAGGATGCAGTGGGACTTTGATAGCAAATGTAGATTACCAGAACATTCTTCCTGGACTCCATTCATTTTTCTTCTTACTGATTTACCTCAGTCTAGTATAATTCCCTGCTTACGTAAACAGGGATGGACACCTTCATTTTTTACTAAGAAGAATACTGAGAAGCTTTTGTAACACACCACATTAAGTGTGGGAAACACTAACTGTTGATTTTCGCAAATTCCCAGATGTAGTGTTTGGGTGAGAGGAGTTTATTAATGAGTTTAATCACTCATGTGTTCAACATCTGGCATTGGCTGTGCTAACACTACAGTCTTTACCCAACAGCTTTTGACAAAATACTTATTGCCATTTTCCTGTGCAAAATAATAGAAAATAATATCCCTTGTAGGATATGTAGGAAAGACAAGGTGATAGACCAAGAAGGCAAATACAAAAATAAGATTGTTTTACAATTTCTTGAGGATTTTTTTTTTTATGCCAAAGCATTTTCAGGGAGAAGTAAAAAGTCTTAAGGACATAGCTCATAAAACCCCACCTATACAGCTGTAAGAAAACAACATGAGCATAATGTGCATAATAACTTCTCTTTCAAATATTCGGATTTTTTTAAAAGAAATATTGGTATTTTAAAATAAAATCCTGTTTCATATCTGAGAGATGAGAGACTTAGAGTGGAAAACATAATTCAGTATCCTTTCTTCTTTCAATGACACTACAATGTCACTCGAGTGCCTGGAATAGTATGAGAGATACCAGGCCATAAGGTTAAGATGTTTAACTTGCAAGCTAATGAAAGGGAATGAGTCCTTCTCACAGAGAAGCACAGTAGCTGTTCCCTCTTAAGACCATGAAAGGATTTTTTTTCTCCATTAAGACCATCAAAGCAGCGTCCATTATGAAATTTTTTTCCCAAATAAGAAGCTATAGTCTATCTCATTTCATAAGAGTAATAAACATCTGTTGCTGTAAGTCATCAATATCTACTTTCACCAATGAAGGCTCACTGTATGTAACACTAGCAAAGAACTTAATGCTTGCTGTGAAAAACTAGCATGTCAACATGTTTAACAGAGAGGAGTTGTTGGCTTTTTTTTAATTTGAAGAACAATAGCATTTCCAAGCAATTTATTTTATTGATGAACTGACTTTATGCTTTTTGCTGCCTGCTGTCTCTGGAATTGCTCTTATTATTTCTCAGGGCAAAGTACTCCTTTTTGACATCACTATTGTTCTTTAATTCCAGTTCTAGTCTGCAGCTACTGATCTGTCATCTTTGGGACTATCATTTTCTCTTCAATTCACTCAAATATGAAAATGCAGTGGAAATTTACTTCAAATTACATCGAAAGGTACACATGGAGAGACAATCCATTCCAAGATTCTTCCTACTACTAAGAATTCATAGTGGGTTTTAAAATCTCAGAATTTTTTTTAAAGCTTCACTTTCATGCTTAACATCACCAGTAATAGTTTTAGTCTATGAGAGAAAGAAAAGCTAGATTGCCATACGACAATGCTATCACTCCTGAAGTATTACAGTGAATTCTTCTCTAATATAGGCAAGTGAGCAAATGAAATTTAGCACTGCATTAGAGATTTATCATGTCGCACAGTAACTGATGTGAATGCCTTTAGCAGGAAAAAAGAAGTATCACATTTTTACAACAGTTTGCAGTCTTACTCATCTGGTACTTTAGCATCTGCATTTTCAGCTGGAGATTGAGGAGGTGTTTTGCACTGAAATACCCAATAGCTTTTTGTACTGAAATACCCAACATGACCAATTTATTTATACTGTTAGCTCCTACAACTTGCAGATTTTACAGAGGATAAGAGCTGGGAGTGCTCATGGGAGCTCCTGTTAAAAATCTACTGCCAAAAAAGAGCTGATTTGTTCAATCCCCAGTGGACTAACATTTGTCCTCTCCCATGTGCAGTCTGGAAATCATTCTTTCCAGACGTCACTTACCTTGAGGCTCACCAAAAAAACCAAAACAAAGCATGTATTTCCAAGCAGTTAGTCTTCTGCTGCTCACCTAAAGACAAGATTGCACCAGCCATGAATTTTAATTTATAATCCAAAAATATATTTGGGTATAGCTACTTTCTTTTTGTCACATAGCCATTATAATGGCAAACTAGGATTATAATTTCTCTCATTTACCGAGTGAAGAAAAGCACTGTTCTCCTTTAGGGTAATGACTTTTACTAGCCTCCAAAGGTTCCTCTTCAGGAAATATCTGAAGTCCAATTGTGATCCATGCTAAGATCACCTAACATCAGCAGAATTCAATGCATGCAACTGGAGTTACATTTGACTAAATCAAATGTAAATGTAGAGCACTTGAGCAAAAGACTGAAGAAGTCAGAGTGGGAGGATATCAACTTCTTTGTCATTTAAAATCTCAGAAAAAATATGTAACATTTCGTGTGGGCAAATATTCACAGTTTTGCTAGGCAAGGATATTTTGCTAGGCAAGGATATTTTGCTTGTGAATCTTCATAAAGATACTGAAAAGAAGGTTTCCATTAACTAGAAAACAAATGTGCTTTTCCAGATACTAGGGCATAAAATCAGTTTCTTCATAGCTGTTTATCTTATATCTCATCAGCTTCAGAGAACACAGACCTTACCAGTCAGCTTTTTCCCTTTTATTTATTTTTTTTATTCTCATAATCTGGTTTTAGTTTATTTAGTCTGGAAATTGAATCATGCCTTCACAGTTCATGCAGAATAAGAAATTAACTCATAAACTGAACTTACTTAATGGAATATCTGTCCTCTTTTCTGGGAATGCCTTATTTCGACTTCATGTGTTCATTAAAAAATAGAACTAGACAGTGTGAAATACAAATAATAGAACCAAATATACACTCTGTAAGCAAGATAAAGTGAGGCAAGTCAGTTCATCTTTTTGATGCTCTTTAGAAAATATTTGAAAATACCGTGAGAGATCAAAAAATTGCTTTGCATCATTCATAGATGTTTTGCTCCAAGGCAGGCTACTATCAACCTATCATAAAACAACCACTGCCACTAAAACAAAGAACTGGTGTTTTATTCCAGCTCTCATAGAAGTTGCTCCTACTTCAAACAATTTTGAAAGGTACTGAATTGCTTTTTTAACACTTTTTAACACTTCTGTTCTCAAACACTGCTAACACTTCTGTTCATTTTAATAAACTATTTATATTTTATGACTTGAAGAAATCGGACAGCTAAAGCCAAATAATCAGTGGAATAAAGACAGGGTGTAACTGAAGAAATTAACTTGAAAATGCCTTTTTCATTTTATACTGTATGGTGACCATGGATATTTACAAGCATCATGAAAAGGCTGAATGCAGAAGAACCATTTAAGTTTTTCCTAAAAAATTTATGACTTACAGTTTTAAGAGTATTGCTCTGATGAAATGTCTTCAGTATTTGTGCATTTTCTAAGAAAACAGTCTACTTCCAAGAGCCCATGCAGGTCTCTGCATGAGGTTAAACTTCTTAAGTTGCAACATACCAATGAGTTCAGGATAAAAATATTGAGAGTGATTCTTCAATTTCTCATACCAGATGGGAGAAATTAATTTATTATCAACAAATCATGTTCTTTCATGACTATGTATTTCCCATAAGTATAGTGAGCAGCTAGAAATGTATTTCAACAACCCCTGGACATGATTGGACAAGTCAAAATTCTTGATTCATTTGAAAAAGAATGTGGAACAATTTGTAGCCTTTAACTGAAGTTGCACAGTTGTTTAACTACTAACCATGGTAGCTAAAAGTGAACGGCAGTTTTCATTTTCACCAAAGCAAAAAAAAAAAAAAGCACACAAGATCAAATTACATATTCTCACCATGCTGATCCATATAAACAGATTCTGCAGTTACTCAGTTTCAGCTGAAATGAAAACTCATTGCCAAGTTCAACCACACAAGAAGATAAATACATATAATCTGCAAGTACATATACACATATGGTACGCTGCATTTTCAGAACTTGGTGTTTTTCTGCACTCTGGTGTTATGTGTAGTCAAAGGCCCTTCTGCCCAGAGAACAGTATTCTGCAATGACTGTGCTGATGCCTTAGGATTTTAGCTTTTATATTTTTCACATATTCGTAAGCCTGCAATTCTTTAGTGTATAACTCTAAACTCCATATAGAGCACTAGCTACTGCTTTCCCATTTTGGTCGGACACAACAATTCCTCTCTAGGCCTGGGAATCAAGGACACCTCACTGTCTCAGGCCCCAAGAAATGTAAACAAATGTGAGTTGGGGGAGAGCAAACTTGGGGTAAATGACTTCATTACCTGAAGCTGTAATTGGAAGATTAATCCCTAACATGCAAATAGACCAAATTTATAAAAGTATGAAAACCCATGGCCTCTGGTCCACTTTTTGGGTGTAGCCCCTGGGTAGGGCTTCGTGTGCCCTAAATGTACCTGAAGGCCCTTCAATAAATATAACCACTCTTTATTCCCTTAATTTTGTCTGGCCTCTGTTTTTAGGTAGCCCCAAAACGCATCAGTGCCAATAATGTTATGGATGGAGTGAACCTATTACTCCTCTGACCTCCTCAGAGTTCTTCAGAAAGTTCCGTCTTATGGATCTCATTTTAAATTCAGGAATTTCTTCCTCTTTCAGAGGTGAGGGTTCTGTGCTTTCATGAAAATCCAATTCAACATTTTCATCACTAATTTCATCAGAGCTTTTACAAATGTCACCATCCCCATCCTCAGGTGATATTATTAACTTTGGAATTTGTTTAATATCTGAAGATTTGGGGTTTTTTAATACTGTTAATTTCAATTTTTCTCTCAAGGTTTTTGTTTTTTCCTTGGATCCTTTTAGCTTGTTGTTTCAATTTGTCATTTTATCATCTGTTGCCTCCATTAGCAAGCAGATTTTAAACACAGTGTAAGTGCATGAAAAAATGTATTTTCTCCTGTTTTATCTTTCAGCAATTCCTACTTTTCATTTATTTTCTCTTGTATTAGTCCCCACTCAAACCAGTTATCTACTGGCCAAGGGTCATCAGTTTCTATATGAACACTGTGTCCTTGTAGGTAATCTGCTAAGCCTTTGGTCTGTTTTTCTAAATCTTTTGCCATCCTGCCTTTGACCATGCCAATTATGTTATGAATTGTCAAAGGGTCAGAGAACAGTATCCTGCTGACTGTGCCAATAATGTTGTGGATTGAGTGAGAGCAGTAGACAAGCCCTGCCTTAGGCTCAGATTTTTGGCAGCAGCTCTACTCAGGTGATGTGCACCTAAATAGCTCTGGCTCACAAATTCTCAAGAATGACAGATCAGGTTAGATTATAAAATGGGTTATTTATTGAATAGACAGGATATTAGCAGACTAAAGGCCTTAAACAAGTTATTTATTACACAAGATTAAAAAAAAAGAACTACTAGTAGATTACATCAAACACTGCATGACAAAAAGGTACCTATGTTACAGCTGGCAGAGAAACAGTATGGATTAGGAGTCAATGGAACTGACACTGAATTGATGATGTGGTACACAGAGCCCTTCACTCAGCCNCCCTCAAGAGCCACAAAGCAGCACCCTGACTTGACTTTAAAGACCTCACACATTTCCAGGGAATGTGCAGAAGAGTTCTGCTTTGTGAAAGTTTGGGTAGCTTTTATAATTTTTAAAGTGAAGTGTCTGTCAGTCAGCAATTCAAGCTTATCTTCCTACAATCTTGCTTTCAAGGCAAGATGTTTACTGTCAGTGGGGAATGTCACTTCCATGGCACCAGAATAACTCACTACAAGACAAGCTGTCCTGATTGAGTTATTTCACCAGTTAGCAAATTCACATCAGAGGAAGATGCCCTGAGCTATCACACCAGCTGACAGGCACAACAGATAAGCCTTCCTGTGGCAGTATAACATCCTGCTACATCTGGGTTCCTCTCTGCATAACAGAACTGCATTAGTCGACACCGACCAAACAACGCAGTGATTTTTGTGTCTTTTTTACTGCTGAACGGCCTGCAATAAACATCTATACTTCCAAGAGTGAAATTTAGAAAGGACTTTGAGACAACCTGACTTATGCATTTATTGCATTACTTTACTGTGGTGTTCTCTTGTCAGAAATCTGTATAGTAAAGGACACTGTCTGATTCTTGGTTACTTCCGTGTCTGTGGACAGACAACCTCTTTTGCATCACCTCCACTCTGAAGGTGGACAAACACTACCACAATTTTACCTTTGAATGCATGTACTGATGACTCAGTCATGATGGAGTCCTTCAGAAATCCCACTCCCTAACCTGTTCCACTCCCAATCCCACTCCCTAACATATATTTGAAATATGTTTAAAAATTGTATTAGCAATTAGTGAAAATCAGAAGGGGAGAAAGTGGACTGTTTTCTCCAAGAATATCAGGAATCTACTCAGATTTAATGAAGTTGATCAGGATTGCAGTGATAGAGAGGTCCATTGGAACTGTATTAAAATTATATTAAAACCCCACAAAATATTCTATCTGAAAAAACCTCTGAGCTTCAAAACTTAATACTGGTATAAGGATCATGAGAATTATCAGAAGTGCTTGTCCTGCTTCTGTGCTCTGAGGCAACAATTTCAGTACTCTCTGGACACCTGACTAGGTGCTTTGCCTATTAGAATAATTTTCCTAGATAAGCAACAACCCACAGAAGCAGCTGTATCAACTGCAAAGTGTTATGCCAGTGCTTTCCACAGAAGTCATAGCATATGAACAGAATCAGTAATTGCAGTATCATTGCTGATGGAAATGAGGTAGAACACCTCCCTCCAATGTCACTAAATAGATCTTGATTTTAATTGTTCTCAGTATTAAAAGAGGCACTAATGTAGCTCATTATGCAAGCTTTCTAATAATTTTATTCCCCATTTTTTCTACTAACTGAGACAATGAGAAGTCCAAGGCAGTCAAGGGAGCCTCCAGGGCCCTGGTATGACTAGTTAAGGGATCAGGAACACAGGTAGTTTTCTCCTCTACCCTTCCAGTCACAGGGAATGAGGAAACAAAAAACACTGTTTCTGAGCCACTGGCTCTGAGCCTGGTGCCACTGGCAGAACTTTTGGGGTTTCAATTGTGGGTCCATCTACATAACCCCAGACCTGCTGGAGATGGATGGGGCACACCAAAGGGGTAAAGGATCTTTGCACAGGAGTTATCGGGGCTCATTGAAAGAGCTTTAAACTAGATCAGAAGGGAGAAAGGTAAATATGAGGCTCACTGGAGATAAACCTGAGGGCCACACACCAGTATCTCAGGGAGTGTGTTATTGAGGTCCTTTGGTCTGACTTCTCAGTAGACACATGGAATAGAGATCCATGCGGCGGCAGACACAAGGGTTATTGATATATTAAAAACTATGGAAGTACCTGAGCGACTTCCCATCCAAAAAGAGGTGGCCGTATCAGTAGCCCAACTGAAGTGTATCAACACCAGTGAACACAGCACGGGCCTGTTACGAATGGATGTGAGTGTTTTAGCTAAGTCTCTGCCTTTTGCCCAGGCCTCTGGCAGCAGGCAGTAGCTTTATTGGCCATCACCTCAAGACCCACTTTCGCTCGCAAGTTCTTTAATAAATGGCTGATTCGGTCTATTATAGAATGAACTATTTATTCAATAGACACAAAACTAACAGACATAAGACTTAAAACAAACTATATACTACACAGGAATAAAAATAAAAAGAAACTACTAGTATGTATATATAGCGTGAGGTTAAAGGTACTAACACATTTACAGCTAGTGAAGAAATAATTTAACTTAGGATCCAATGTATCTTACCATCCAATTGTTGGTGGGGCCCACATGGAGATCCTTTCCCTCAATTCCCAGGAAAGTAACCGCGGAATCTGCATCCAAACTCTGGGGAGAAGTCCCCCACACTCTCAGGGTGTGTGTGTAGAAGGCTTCTACCTCCGTGAAATCTCGTTTATCTTTTATAGTTTGTAAAACAGTGTCTCTCAGTCAAGAATATCTCTGTTAGCTCTTTCCACATCTGCTCTCCAGACTAAGATGTTGATTCTTAGCTGGGGCTTGAGCCCTTTTGGCGCCAGAGAAGACCCCTTACTGGGCCTTTCAGCTCCTAGGTTATCTCTTCCATATCTGCACCAATCATCTGTGGTAGAGAGGGGGAGGATGTCCTGCCACAGGGCCACAAACAGGAGGAGCCATTGCACAGAAGGAAAACTGACACAGTTGCCATCATGGAAATATAATGGGACGTTTTGCACAACTGGACTGCAGCAATGGATGTCTATAAACTCTTCAGAAGGGAGAGACAAGGGTCATGCTCAAAGAGTGTTGGTGATTTGACTTACATCCAGCTGGCAGCCAGTCATAAGTGATGTTCCCCAGGGCTCACTATTAGGAACAGGTCTGTTCGATATGTTTATTGATGGTCTCAGAAAGAGAATCGAGTGACCCCCTCATTTAGTTTCCAGGTGACACCAAGCTGGGTAGGAGTGTTGATCTGATGGAGGGCAGAAAGGCTCTGCAGAGGGAGCTGGACAAGCTGGATTGATGGCCCTAGGCCAATTGGATGGAGTTCAACAAGGCCACGTGCTAAGTCCTGCAGTTGAATCACAACAAGCCCCTGCAGCATTACAGGCTGAGAGAAGAATGGCTGGAAAGCTGCCTGAGGAAAGGACCTGGGGGTGCTGGTCGACAGCAGCTGAACATGAGCCAGCGGTGCCCAGGGGCACCCTTTAGTCAGTGGTAGTGTGGCCAGCAAGACCAGGGCAGTCACTGTCCCTTGGTCTCAGCACTGGTGAGGTCACACCTCAAATCCTCTGTTCAGTTTGGGTCCCTCACAACCAGAAAGACATTGAGGTGCAGGAGTGAGTCCAGAGGAGGGAAAAGGAGAAGGAGAAGGATTTGGAGCACAAGTCTGATGAAGAGCATCTGAGGGAGCTAGGGGTATTCTGTTTGGAGGAAAGGAGGCTCAGGGGGAACTGTGTCACTCTCTAAAACTCCCTGAAAGGAGGTTGTTGGTAGGTGGAAATCAGTCTTCTCAAAAGTAACAAGCAATAGAACATGGCTTCAAGTTCTTCCAGGGAGGTTTAGACTGGCTACTAGGAAAATTTCTTCACTTCATTGGAAGTGTTCAAAAGATGTGTAATCATAGAATCATAGAATCTTTTAGGTTGGAAGAACCTTTAGGATCGTTGAGTCCAATTGTAAACCCAACACTGCCAAATTCACCACTAAATCATGACCCTAAGTTTCCATCCTTAAAAGACTTGTAGATGTGATGTTAAGGACACAATTTACCGGTGGACTTGGCAGTGTTAGGTTTACAATTGGACTCAATGATTCTAAAGGTTCTTCCAATCTAAATGATTCTATATAATTCTGGATCTTTTTTTTTTAAAATGAAACATTGGATGTAGCACATTCCTAAAAGACAATGTTTTTATCTATAATAATTTAAGAATATGTTGTTTAAAATTTAGAAGACAGAGTAGTATTGAAAGCCCTTCTGTGATATTTTTGCAGCAAGAAAACGTCTCACTTTTCTGTCATATTTTGTTTTGAATATGACTGTCAATAGTAGAAAAGCTTGTCTTAACAATTAACTTAGAGTAACACAAAAACCTACTCTGTTAACAAAAGAGGGATTAGTAAGGCTGCAAGGTAACCTAAGCATTTGAAACTGAAGGTACATTCCTACTGGCACATTGTTTTCTTCTCAGTGTCCTTTCCCTAGGTGTATGGATCAGACTAAATTTACAGACTACTGTCACTAAAAATATATGTATCTGTAAGAGCCATTGTTATATCCTTCATATTCAAATAAATTTAAATGAGTTTTTACACTCTCATTTGATTAAGTTCAGAAATACTGCCTCAAGTTAATTTCTATTTTCCAACTGCTTCAAATTGTTTGCACAAAAAGCATTCAATCAAAATTTAAAGCATAACTAAAAAATAGCTGTATAGGAAACTACATCGCTGTTGATAAAGGCAATTGCTTTATCTTAAGCAGCATTGTAAAAACAAACCAAAAACGGGAGTGCCAGCTGGAGGCAAACTAATCCTGTGGTGCACAGATGCATTTTTAAATTATCCATAGTTTAGAAACACAAAGAAAAAAAGAAGGAAATAAATTCCTTATGGTAAGGAATAAGGACATAAAAATGTTACATCTTGTCAGTGAGAATAGTGATCAGAAATAAAAACTTGAGGATTCAGATTCTAAATGCTGCTGAATTGTATCCTAGGCTTTTGTACTGGAAACTAACTTGAACTTTCTGCAAGAAGAAAAGGGAAGAATAGGACATTTTTGTATCTTGAGGATACCACTCAGCAGTCACGTCTATCAAAAATCTGTTTCAACATCATAAAAGAGATTTTTTCTAACCTATGAAAGGACAGAAGTGCTATAAAATTCTGTTGTTTTTCTTTGAAAATTCAATGTTAAGTGAATGTCAAAATTTTATTTATCTTTCCTATAAGTAAAAATAAAGTGATCACACATATAAAGAATAGTTGGTAAATGATGTAATTAAAAATGTTAAATTATTAAAGTTGAAATTTATTATAAAATTAAAAATTGTAATACACTGTTGAGAAAATGTCTCATGAATAGATTCATGTCTTAAGTGAATAGGCTTAGAGAGAGACATTATCTTAACTAGCTCCAAAATCAAGCTGTACTCTTAAATCTTTCAAACTGTCACATAGCTTCAATTATTCAAGTATCTATTTCTACAACTCCAAAATCATGAGCAGTCTGTAAAATTATAAACACTGTAGTCACAATATCAGTTCTTGTCTCGGGTAAGCTGACAAAGTACATATAATGAATGCTATTTTCAACTCCTACTGTTGAGCCTCCAATGAATTTGCATTTACAAAGGCACAATGCTAGACAGCTTCACATCTATGGACAAGAATATTTACCTATGTCTAACCGGGATTTAAATACATCAAAGGGGCATATACCGTCACAGTAGGCAGTCTATAAAAACATTTGCTGATTCTTCAAATGTGCTCTTAAGCGAAGGAATGAAAAGCCATCTACAACCCAGAAGCTGGCCAGCGGTTAAGTTATTAATCCTGCATTAGAGGTGGAAAAGCCAATGCACTCAGCAGGAAACTTATTTTTGTCCCAAATTACAGGGCAAGACATTGATAAAACTGACAACAAATAATAGACAGGAGGTATTGTGGTGATTTTCGAGCCTGTCCTTCATTTGCCTGGCCCTGTCTCTTCTTTGCATTAGATTTTCTTTTAACTAAAGTGCTTTTGAGAGGAAATAACCCAATGACAATCTTGATTATTTCAGACTGCAGTAACTAAGGGATATAAATTACAATGGATCAGGAAAATACTCTTCAGACAGAATCTGACTTGGCTACCCTAGTGCCTAGCCTAGCATCATTTTCCTTCATTTAAACATGCCCTCATGATAAGCCTCCAGTTACTTCTTATGCACAAAAATAAAAATCTTCAGAAATTTCACATTTCCTACCCTCAGAACAAAAATCCTACTGCAAACTTAATTAAAAACACCTATAGGAAAAAAAAAATTACTCTTCTTCAAGGACTGTAACTTTACTAATGGAAAACTATTTCAGTCTGTTCCCAGTGGTGGAAAGTAGCCTGAAATCCAGGAACCAAGCTCATAGCAAAATCTTGGAAACGTGGGAGGCTGATGATATGAAAAGCATTAAGCACAGAAAGACTCTTTTACAGAACTCAGGCCATTTGGGGTTCAATTGGGCAAGCAACCAGACAGTTCTGAACTGCTGAGTGTGACAAGGACCTTACAGAAGGATTTAGACATCACACTGCTGGACATTCCACTTTTTCACAGGACTGTGTAAGATGGGTGCTGCTTCTTAGTGAAATGGAAAAATGTGTGGCTTACTAGAAAAAAGATTTAAGAGTTAGAATCAGCACATCGAGTGAACAGGTATTATCTCTTTCCCCCCACTGATTGTGCCACATGACTTGAGAAATCACTAACCTGTCATTCCCTAAACTTTGCTTTGTAAGAAGTGGAGATAATAATACTTCTTTGCCTTTCAAATATATCAGATGTAATTACATGAATAGTACTACAGCAACCACCCTGCTAACAGCTACCAGAGGTGATTGGGAATTTGACCTACTGCTAGAGTCCATATTATACCAAAACAATTTTCATATTCCATGCCATAAGTCATTCCCCAAACTCTGAGAACTGATGGATCACAATTCACACTCAGATCCAAAGTCTTCAGCGTGCATTTCACTTGCAGATAGAAATATGTTTTATATTAATCTGAAGGCACATTTTCACTGCTCTGTAATCCCCATGTCTTTACTATACTGTTAAGATTAATATACATAAATCAAATCTTGAAGTTAATAACGCCTTTCAAAGATGGGCACCTACTCGACACTGTCCCATCCAAACAACACGCACTAAAGTTACAATACGGAATGCAGTTGGCTGTAGTTACATCATTAATACAAAACACCTATCAGATTAGCTAAAAGCATGCACTCTATGTTTTTACAAATGAGAAGCATTAAATAATTTTGTACTGTAAATGTCACCTGTACTCCACACCCAAAGAACTGCAAGTTTGAAAAAATTTATTGTGGATTTTATTTATCTGATATTACTATAAATAATCGAATATCTCATTTGGGCTCTCCCAAGTTCATACTTAAAAGTAGGCTTTTGAAAGACATGAAAAACCATACAAGCAATGTTCTGTTTCCAGATTTGAGGAAGAGACATACTGCTGAGGCTTTTTTTTTTGGTGGGTTTTTGTTTTTCTTTTTTTACTTAATAGGAAAGAAATACCAATTTTTTGTCATATTTGAACACTTGCCCAAATCGTTACTCAGCTTCTTTATTCAGAAAACTAAAAAAAAAAAATCAAGGCTGTTTAGGGAATGTTTTTGCTGAGGGTTTTTTAAAGGTCAATGCTGATCTCTCTGAGATTATCTGGTAAAATCTTTTATTTTCTGAACTGCTATATCCTTTTTCTTTAGTTTAATTATATAAAACTCAGTATTTCTTCACTCTTTTTAACTTGAAAATACTTATGCTTCAAAAAATTTAGCAAAATATCTAAGTTTGACTAGGAATATATATATATAAAAAATCCAAAAAAAATCGAGGGGCAAGAAGAAGAAACAAGATATTCTAAACCCATTTCTTGTTTATTTTAGTGGCAAATAGGACTTAATTCTTTAATATTAAAGTACTTAATGATTCTGAGTAATGAGTTTAAATAGATTAGTTTGGATCTGCTTGTCTGTTTTAACTCATGATGACCCTGAAATAACACTTTATGTGGGTTTTTCCTCTAGGAGATGCTGCAAACCAGATATATTTCCGTTATTATCTCATGTAAAGAATATCTCACTGAACTTGCCAAATAATGCAATTGTTTCAGAAAAAGAGTAACCAGTGATTCATTGTGGACATTTTACAGTACTTCATGTGACTGTGAGTGTAAAGCAAACCTGCATCTCAAGGAAGAATGTGTCCTTGAGGAAATGCAAATTAAAGATAAAAGTCCACCTTCAAAACCTCCCCTTTTATCTGTGTATTTCCATCTCAGCTAACACATACCTTAGAAAATGCAGTGTGCCTGAATTCCCCTAGCTTATTTCTCTGAAACTCATCATAGAAAATACCTGCAGTCATAAAAATGATTTGTGCCTAAATTCCCTTTTAACTTGATGTTCCATGTTGTGAAAGACAAGTAGGACCCCTAGGGACACCTGACAGAGGGCTCTAATTTGGTTAAATTATGCCCCTAGCAAGTGAATTGTCAAGGTAGGGCAGCGAAGCCAAAGCCTGTCTGATATAATTCACACCTAACTCATCATTTACATTTGCCCTTTCACACACATGGTGTTTTGTTCCCATAAATATAACCTGCATATTGATGACAGAAGCCCTTGATCCCTTGTGCTCTTGGAAAAAGTAATTTGATCCAGTAGCTAGAATCAATGTATGCTACAACATGCTCTTAAAGTCTAATATTAGTAAGTAGATAACCAAGGGGCTCACCAAGGAGAACAAAAGGAGAATTGTCTAACATACAATGAAATTGGAAGAGTAGAGGGTTGAAACATACGTATTTCTACAGCTTATATTCTAAAAAATTCAAGTACATCAAATAAAACTAGATATTGTATGTCTCAGTATCTGATTATTTCTAATTGTTTACTTATTTCTATGAAGACGAAAGACTCAAGTCACAGTGTTAATCTTGTTGAACTAATTACTTTAATTTATTAGTAAAATGAGTAGCATTTTTTCTCCTTTCATTGTTTATAAATTCACTTTAATATTCTGTGAAATCTATGAAAATGGAACTTAACATAATGCTCTTCCCAAAAATTATATCCTGTAAAGCAGATCAAGTTTTATTGGTAGCCGTATATCTTTTCTTCTGCATATGAAAGGACAGGGGATTTCTTCCATTCTCACTACACACAAATCTCTGCAGTAGAACCTTAAGTTATTGTGATGCTATAGTTGAATTATAGCTTAAGTTACAGTTCCCAGCTGAAGAATGATTCTCGCTGTTAATCAAAAGCTACTATCATCACTTGGTTTTCTTTGCCTCAAAAAGAGGTCTGCTTGAGTAAATTTCAGAAAATAGAATAAACTATTAAGTAAAATATGAAGATGTTCACTTTGTATCTCAACATGTTAAAGAGTAAAGAAAAATTATTCAGAAGAAGAACCACAATTTGGGCTAAATATTCCACAAAGCATTTTAAAATATCTACTGTAATATTGAAAAAATAAAACCTCTTGTCGATAACATAGAATAGTTAGAATAATAATTTCTTAAAAGTTAAAGTAGCTGGTTACCATTTCAGAATGCTGTAAAGTATATGTAACTGGAATATTTTGGCATTTTACGTCTGATTTCCCAGGTAATACGCAGACTTTTGAATCCAGTTCTTCTAGGCAAAGACTACAGTCTCTGTAAATTTTCATTAAATAAGAAAAAAGGATATAGTAAATAGCACACAATACCTGAATACAGGCAGCTTCAGACTCTGGCCATTAAAGGTTGAATACTCTCTAAAAAATCACAAATATTGATGTTTAATTCCTATGAGTTGTTTTTGCACAAATAAGTTGGCTGCGATGTCATCAATTCACAGCACCTATCTAAAGATCAGACTTGAATTACAAAGTAAAGTCTTGTCATTTTCACTCATATATTACTCTAAATTTTCCTTGAAAGAGACAAAAAAAGTTTTACTGTACTCAGATTAAGTACAGTAAAGAAATCATCTCTTAACAAATGTACCTGGGGTTTTTTCTAGACATTTTCTTTGACTATGCTTAGCAATAACTGAAACTCTAGACACAATGAAGGTGCTTACCATGCAACCTTTCTCCTGTCTTGACTCTTAAAATCACCAATTTGGTTTAGCAGCCAAATAATCTTGACAAGGAAATGCAGTACTCAGCAACCTTTAGCTACTTAAAAAATATTATGGATTCAAAGGACCATGAAGAAGTATCTCTAGATTGAAATAAAATTCCTTAGACATTAGGATTTCAATCAAAAAATTGACTTGACTCCAAGCTGAAACACAAATATCCATTTACTCCTGTTTTCCAGAGATTGTCTCTTCCGTACAAAGGAAAAAATTTTCCATTATCATTGTAAAAAACCCCCCTTTGTTTCCACCTTTGTTTATATTTGAAAGCAGTATTTTTTAATCTTTTTTCTGTTCAGTACTGACCACTCTACAATGCCTCATTATTACAAGTTGTAGTACACCCATCCTTACACAGGTATACCTTGACATTATACCCACTGACCTTTAATTTTCGATTTTTCTAAGCTGTCAAAGCTGAGCATAGGTGCAGGAGCATAAATTAGAATCAAGTAAATGCCACTTTTCTTGCAAACTGAGTTTTTGTGACAGTTGTAGCTCAGATGAAGCCAACAAAGAAACCTACTCCCTATCTTTATTTTTGGAATACAAATGAAGAATTTTTCTTCCTTTTACTCAAATTTTCCCCAGAAGGAAAGAAGGTAAAAAGATTCCAATCAGCAGGTAGAACAAAGGTTGAAAAAGTGTCATCTTGCTGAGTATGATTGCATTTTTTGATATGGACAGAAATAATTGAGATCATGTCTTGTGAAACACACTTGAAATTTATTGAAATTGACTTAGGAACACTTTTGTGTGGAAAAAAAATTGGGAAAGGAAAATATAAAAGAAATTGCCTATGTAATTTGGTCTAGAATAGAGGATTAGGTCTTGAACATGTTTCACTACATATACAATTACAATAGATGACTAAGCCAAAACTCATACATATTTATCTTTATCAATAGAAATAAACAGCTATGGAGAGTTTCTGTCATTATTAGGCTTATTTTTGGAAAGGAAGAAGAGAGTATCTATACATCCCATCAGTGGATAGAGGTCAGACTTTTTCCATAAATTTGAAAGACTTGGAGTTATCAACTAGCAGTAACTTACCTAATAGTTGCTGCTGCTCTTCACTGTAGATCATATTTGTGCCTTCTCTGAGTACTGCAGAGTGCATGCAGGTATTTGTTGTGCTTTCTAATCTTCTAATCCAGATTCTAGGATTATTATTGAAACAGGAGAATTTCAAGGCATCTACAGCGAAACTAAAGAACAGATCAGGAAAGAACATCCAATGCCAATTAAAGGATATATAGAAATATATAGAAATGGGTCCACAGAACAGTTCAAAAAAATGCTACAACCTGTGTATTTCTCTTACTTGTAAGAAGAAAAAGATTTTCCATCCTACAGAAGGAACTATTTTGCCTTTTTTTCAATGTATTTGAAAGTTCTTAAAGTTGAATTAACTTATTTCAGAGATAAATATTTTCATGTATCATATTTTCTAGAGCTCCTGGTTAATCTCTTCATATATTTACTCTGGGAATTAAAGGAAAACTTTCCTTCATTTTAGAAACTGGAATAACATACCCAGCTCCTGTATTTTCTAAAGACTTAACTCTGTCCTATCGATCTTCATTTATGGATCTGTTTGGGTTTTTTTTAAACCAAACTATAATGTTGCAACATGAGATGCTAAATGTGGCTTGCACAGAGCCATTTGGAAACAGTACTGTTAGCAAGTAATCTCGTTTAAACACCCCTGTCCTCAAAGAACAAAAGCTGAGTCCCCATGAGCAGTGTCTGGTAAGAAAATTGAGCAAATGTTCCTTTCTTGTTCAGGAAACTTGATTTTCTAATTTCAAGATTAATAACGTTGTTGGGCAGGATTCATGGGACAGGGGATCCCTAGAGAAGCAGAACAGCCTGAAGACAGCAGGTTTCTTATACCTAGAAAAGAAAGGCATGTGGTGCTCTACTAAAAACCTGTGCAGTAATTCCTTTCTTATTTCTCATAAATTAGAAGCTTAGAAATCTTTATACTTGGCCATCTGCCAACATCAATGCAGTGATTATTTCTCATCAATTCAGGCAGAAATAAAGGCAGACTGACATCAAAGGAGAAGAATTTACAGAAAAAAATAATGACATGTATACATCTTAAATAATAAGGCATAGATATTGCTAAGGATCATAACACTGGAAACTGAGAATTCATCCTGAAACACCTTCCCACATATATTTTTACTTGCAAGAAATCTTCATCATCTCATTAGAAGATTGTATATATTACAGCTTTCACTACCAAGTTGTTTAGGCTGAAAATTTCACTATCAAGAATTTCACTATCAAGAATTTCACTATCACTTTTCTTTGGTCTGCTTCCCCTTATCCCTCTCAGCTATTCAAACACAAGATTCATTTGAAAAAGTAGTCCTCAAGATTTCAACTATAGGAAAGATATTGCTCTGCCATATTACCCTTTCCATTCCCAACATTTGTGCTGCCTTCTTCCCTTATCAAGATTGGTTCATTTTACTTCTGTACAGCAGATCCCATAATCACAAGGCAAACAAGTTCAACTTATCATCCGAGCACAAAATATTTTCACTTTCTCAGGGCAGATTACTTTTGTTTCAATTGGATCGCTATGTTTCCAGTAAAGATGAATATTTATGATCCGAGAAATCTGAGTCATCTCAAGGCAAAGAGCAGATCAAGAAAGTAAGATGTAGGAAGAAGACTGCCACTTTCAGCAGCAAACTATGTGGATTCAGTTTTCTCATGCAACTAAATCCTAAATTAAACCATTCAAATATCTATTACATATTTCAGTTTTCTTGATATTTGGACTAAGACCTTAAAATCTGAATTTTAGCTCCAGATCCAGTATAAAAACAGTGTTAAGGCACTTGAATGCATCCAAAGAAGAGCATCCTAACTGATGGATGTGCTGGAAGACATGGCCTGTGAGGAGTGGCTGAGGAATCTGGGTTTGTGAAATTTGGAGCAAAGGAGGCTGAGAGGAAACCTCATTCTCTGCAGCTTCCTGAAGAGGGGAAGTGGAGAGGGAGGTACTGAGCTCTTCTGCTTGGGATTACGCTGGATCTTCATGTGGTGATACTGGTTTACTCTTATCCTTTCTTTTGCTTACTTTATCTTCCTTATATAGTTTCTTAAGTGCCATTTTTATGATTTGGTATTGCTATATTATTATAGACAATAATAACCAAAATGACTACATACCTGCTTTCCATTGCAATCAAATTGTTCAAAAATAAACACATAAACCCATGGGTTCTGTAACAAGAGGTCAAGATGATTATCTTAATATTTCAGACCTAGTCATCATAAGATAAATTGACAATTAATGTTGAACCAAAGACCTCACAGTGGTAGTCAGTACTGGCTGTAGTACACTGCTTGTAAAGGTCTGCCTGTCAGGAGGTCAAAACTTATTAAAAAGGAAGTCATAGTAATAGTAAAATATTGTTGCTAACATTTTCCAGAAGTGGACATGCAAGTCACCTTGTTATTTGTCATAATAATAGTTACTTAAGGCTCTAAGTCAAATTTATTATGCTATTCTTTTGATTTTTTAAAATTCAGCTAATAAAATGTGCTGTACAAAATCTGCCAAAGGCATACATCAATTCCTTAAAAACAAGGGTGTTCTTTTGTGCAGCTCTTTCTCTGCTGACTTGTACTGTGAGTGTTTGTTCTATGTTGTGTTGGTGCAAGAACAAAGTAGGCTTTGAAGACTCTTTGAAGACTGGTTCAAAAAGGTTCAAACAGACATGGTGCTGTTCCGTGGATGAAAGAAGAAAAAATTGTCATGTATAGTTACAAGTGCAGATGTGTATCATTAAGGAGTAAATGATATCACTATCCCCACAAAATCGTCCAACTGAAATGTAAAGTTCTTTCCCATCCTACAGCTGGAGTTTTTACTTATTTTATGACATTTTGAAGGACAATTTCAATTCAGTGTTTTCCACAGGAACTTGATTACTTCTATTTCTCATTCTTATGTTGCTGGGATGGGGTTTTGTGGCTGTTTGGTACTTATTTGTCTTTTCTTTAACTCAGTGCCTGTCAAAACCTTGTGGAATCTTTTGTGTCACAGAAGCCACCATTGAGAATGCCAGTCACAAGCATTAAAATAGTTTTCAATTTCTGTGGTGCTTTTTCCTCTCTAACCTGTAATCAACAAAATGCCAGAGTTGTTAAATACGACCCATAAATATGCCTGTTTCCTAAATATCAAGTGACAGATGTTTATAAATTGTTATTAAATGAAGGTGGCTTTCAGAGGTTCTTTAGCAGTCAGTATTATGTCAGTGTTGTGCGATGTTACTGGAGTCTGTAGTTAAAAATACTACAACATATATGTATCCATCAAGATTAAAAATGTTCAAGTGCTTTTTACCTAATGATGTATTGCTCCTTTAGAGGCATTTTAACAGCCATATGGTGCTTCAAGGAATTATTACAGGATTTAGTGTGAAAATTTTAAACTGATGCAGAGATGCTGCACATGAAGTTATCCACTTGAGATCATAAATCATGAAGCATTTCCACCTATAATGAAATTAATAATTTTAGTATTCAGAAATGGCAGGAAATCCTCCTTGTTGCCAAAAAAGGTATCATTGCAACATGCATGCTCTTGAAAAACATACCTGTATAATATTCTTTTTCCTGCAGATCAAGAGATGCAGTCTCTGGGTAGTCTGGTAAGAGGCTGTTCAAATATGCACATCCATGGATGCCATTATGTATCAAACCTGGTGAAACTGAGTGTTCAAAGGCAACAGATATGAGGAGAACCCAGCAGACCCATTAGAGTTTTGTTCTTTATCCACCGGAGCACAGAGGCTATGCCTCTCTTTATCCAATACAGGTATGAACACAGCAAATAAGAACAATGTCACTACAATGGAAGTATGATATGCTTATGTATATTTATGCATTTATGATAGGTAGTCAGATAAATCATACCTGCATTATCAGATTCTATTTTTCATCTTCTACATTTGAATGCAGAACCTCTCCTGATTTGTTTTTACATGCTCCAACTAAAACTAAGTAAAAAATTTGATAGTTTTGTATTAGATAGTTTGTCTACAGATACATCATATTTTCTTAACTTTTACACGATTACAGCTTCAGGCTATTTATGGCAGATAAGTTGACATTGACCTTACCTTTCACTTTCTAAGCTATCAAAATAGTTCTTTATGGTACTAAAAAAACCCATAGAAGCTATACAATGTGTTTGGTGAGAGAAAACAATCCTACACATTATTCTTACAGGAAAATGAATGCAAATATAATGTAAGCAGTTCTCCACCCAGAACACAATTCTGTATGAAGTAATAAACCTTGTAACATCTTGCAACTTTAGATCATAAAGCCAGCAACCAAGCTGCTGTCAATTCAAATCTCCATAGGGATTCTGAGCCTTCCTGTAACACTTTCACTTTTGCCATATTCCTTAGATGCGATGTAGATGCTATGCTTAGTCACATCATTCATTCTTACAACAGATCCACAACTCATATTTCCTTGAAATAAACTTGATTTTCTTTTAAATATAGGATAGAGAAACTAAAAGATGGTACTAAATAGATTTTCTGGGATAAGTGCCCTGCTTGCCAGAACACTGGATGGCATATTTTGTCTAACTTTGGCTCTTCAGGTGCCAAAAAATATTAAAAAATGAAACAAATACATTGTCAACAGCTATTTAATCTGAAACACCATAAGAGAATACAAGAAAGCTTTGAACAAATGAGCATAAAGCTAACACCTGCTTAAAGCTGAGCAGAAAACTACTACATGCTTGACTATTTCTTGTGGAAATGAAGTTAAACAGCTATGACAAGAGTTGTTGCAATAAAAGTAACACATAAGATTGGTAAAAGTTGTTTTGATAACTGTCATGAAGTCAAGTTAGAGTGTAATATAAGCATAAAAGTGGTTCAGGAGATTTACCTTCTGTCTCCTCAAAGGTAAGGCATTAATACAGTTATCTTTTGACAGAAACTATTCATGAAACATGTCGAAAGAGAATTCCAGTGTTAGGCTTCCCACAATATTGTGACATTCTGGTTTTTAGAAACTTCCTTCTATATAAAATGGCATTTAACTTAACTCTTATAGGTGTGAATACTATAAACACTATTTTCTTTCTTGTTATTATTCTGTGGATAGAGAATTCTGTTTAGGGACTAGGAAGCTTTGTTCTTTTGCTACCTTCCTTGGACACACTCAAATTAAATTAAAAATTAAACTGAATTTGAACAATGCAATCACATCTGTAGTATCATTACATTGGCTAAATTCTCTCATGAAATACAGAAGTATTTGAAAGATCTAAATACAAAAGTATTTAAAAGATCTAATTATAAAAGCAATGTTACATAGAAAAATATGGCTTATCAGAATGTTCAACTGTTTTCAAAATATAATTACTGAAATCCATGTTATCAAACTTGATACACATATTTATTACACCGTTCAAAATTTAAAATGGCAGACACAATATTGGCTATAGAATTAATTGCTTAGTGACCTTAGATCCAAGCAATGTATTTAATAAAAAAGTAAGAATCCTTGTAATGAAGCTAAAGCATCTGTATTTTATGTATGATGAAGTCATTAGTATGTTATTTCCTAGTCTGAAGGTGTAAATTTTGAGAGAAAAGGAAGAACAAATGGCAGAAATAATTTTTACAGAGATCAAGCAAAGTGAACATGAATTTTGAATCATATGCATAGATTTTCCTCTAAGTAATTTTTTTTTTCCTGTTGGCCAGGACAAAATTTGTGGTCATTTTACTTTTATACCATTAACCCGCTTGGGCCTTTTAAGGTAACTTCAGGCTGTTAATTCTGGAGACAGGAATTGACATAAAATTAGGAAACTTATTTCTAGGAAAGTGTCTTATGCAGGGACCTTCAGAATAACGTGCTCATAAACACTCGATAGAATGTCCAGGTTTTTAGGTAAACCAAGAACAAAGGGATATATGGAGGAATGACTGTGGCTATATAAAATCCAGTGCTTAAACCAGTTCAGTTATGGCAGTCATCCTTGACAGGCACTGACATAGAAGACAGACTTTGCCAATTTGGACTTCAGGCAGTCCAGTGAAAATAAGTACTAAATCATTTTTTGGAAATCAGTTTCCCACAGCAATAAGACTAAATTATGAAATGAAGTTCTATCACAGCAATGCAGTATTCAATAGTAACTGAACTAAGTCAAGCTTCATTATTAAAGGCTTCATTTAAGATCCTATCAGAAATTACTGCATTTCATGTTTCCTGCAGCAGATGGCATTTAAGCAGCTAAGCTTCAGAGGATTGCCATTAAGAGATGATGTCAAGTGTAGAGAACGTTCAGTTGCTAGTTTCTTATACCAGTCAAACACATGCCCAAGGAGCCCATTACAAAGAATATGGGATTTTCTCAAGCTCTGTAAATCATTCAGGACAAACACATCCATTGCTTTAACAAACCCTGAGCACCAATGTATCTTGGTAAAAATCTAAATAAAATGGTGAAAAAACTAACTTTGTCCTAGGGCTAGTGGTTTGTGGTTTTTCTGACACCCTCAAAGTCAACTAAATGGAAATAATATGGGAGTTACTCTGCACCTTGCTTTTGTCAGATAAATAGTCAGAACAGCTTCTTGGTTTTCCATCAGGTACTTGTAGTTTACTCATGCTTGACCTTCTCCCTACACACAAATTTTTTTCTAGTGTTCTTTTATATCTATGACTAGAACATGCTAGTCATAGATATAAAAGAACATTTAGGTATGGCAGACAAATGCTTCCTGGGTGCTATTTATCTGTTTAAAACTCAGCTTATGCATGTTTGTCATCACTAAGTGTAAACACACTGCTTCCAGGTCATTTCACTAGGCTATATAATGGTTTTAATTCCACAAAACAACATAAGGTCCATAGTGGCAAAATGTCCTTGTTTCATCTAGGATAGAGTTAATTTCTTCTCAGTAGCTGTTACAGTCCTAAGTTTTGGATTTGCAATGAGAATGGTGGTAACACACTGATATTTTAGGTTTTGCTAAGCTATGTTTATCCTAAGTCAAGGACTTTTTTTTTTCTTTTGCTCTGCCAGTGAGGAGGTACACAAAAGAAATTGAGGGGGAGTAAGGCTAGGACAGGTGACCCAAAACAAACAAAGAGATATTCCAACCCTATAGCACATCATGCCCAGTACATAAACTGGGAGGAGCTTCCTGGAAGGGCAGGCAATCTGGATTTGGAAGGGGGGTCAGCAATTACATTGTGCATCACTTGTTTTTTCCTTTTTATTGTCATTATTATTATCATTTAGCATTATTATTGTATTTTACTTTATTTTTGCTTATTAAACTGTTCTTATTCCAACATACAAGTTTAAGTTGATTCTTCTCTCGCTTCCACTGGAGCAGGGGATAGAGAGAGAAGAGTTGAGCAAGCAGCTGTGTGGTGCCTACTTTCCAGATGGGCTATATCCATGACAAAAAGTCATCATATATTTCTCTTTGTGGAGCTAACAGCAAGATTCTTTCCATAATATTAAGCAAAGTTTCTTTACTTTTTATTTCCATCAAATATTGCAAACTTTTCTGAAATACTTGCTGAAGGTTTTTAATACAGTGGAAGGTGTAGTCACTTACTACATTTATTACAGTCAAAATTTCACCTGAAGGTGGTAAAGGACGAACTTTTAAATGTAAAGTTCAAAACCTATAAAGTAGATCAACGGGGAGGAAAGCTAAATATCACAGCCTAAAGGCTGATTTACTTTCTATCACAGAAAAGAAATATTAAATGCAGAAATATGAACTAAACTGTAGCCACGTAAACATTTAAAAGCATTCTACGTTTATGCATGGTAGGAACTGTGCTATTTATATGTGAATTCCCTCAGAGCTATGTTCATTTACTGTGGAAAACAGAAAATGTAATAAAAAGAAAAAAGCTTAAATTTATCAAAAATACACAAAGAATATAGCTAAGGGCATCAAAATATGAGTGCCATTAAATGTGTGTTTAGCATTCAAGCAAGAATTCTTAGTGTTAAATATATTTCCTAGTATCATTCAGGGAAACATTCTAGAAACACAGTGTCTGAGAAAGAATCTATCTAAAATAAGAAATTAAAAGAGGAAGTTTCCTGATTAAACAAATTAATATGAAAATTATAAAATAGAGCAAAGTAGTAAGCAGCATTTTGATAGGGTGTTATAGGCTGAACAAAGTAAATCACCTAACCACAATTCATTTACAAGATGAGTACAAGTACAAAATCAGTATCTCCAGCTGTGTATTGATCTGATGAAAGTAACTAAATGATGTGCTGGTTTTTCATTTCCAAGTGTTTGCTGAGATCTGATTATTGAGCAGTGCCTCTGCCTGTGGTGCAAACAAGACCACATGCCAAAGTCAAAGTTACGGATTTTATGTAACAGCAAAATGTGAGGTAGAGAGAGAGAAATAGAAAAGAGAGGAGAGTGACAGAGGCAGAGAGACAGATTAAGCAGAAGATAGTCACCACCTGTGGATCCAGCATCATTATGTTGGTTTCTCTTTACCCTGGGCTTCTAGGAGGATGTCTGGACAAAATGAGCTAATGAAAGATGCAAAATCTCTAGAAAGGAGACTATATTACAAAAAGTACTTTAGAGGTGACTGTATGATACATTGTCCACAAAAGTCAGTAAATCTTGGACAAGCAGTAAAAGCCCTGAATGCTGTCTGAGGCAATATCAACAAGCAAGGCAGTTAATGCTTTTGCAGTGGCAGGATAAAATATCACTAGACTACAAAACAAGAAATTTTATCCAAGTTCTTAAACAAAATAATTACGTTCAAATGTATGGTATGCTAATAAACAATTTTCCAATACTTTGATATCCCAGCTTTCACATCTGTTCAGTTTTCTTTCAAACTGACTGATGTTAGTGGTAAAACATCCAGATAATGTCAAAACAAGTCCTATTCAGTAATTCTCTAACGATGAAACAGAGAGTAATACAAACGTATACTGAAAGAAGATTTTGCAAAACCATTCAAAAAATGAAAACTTTTTTCCTGATGTTTAACACAAAAATAATTATAACTATAACTACATTATTGTTCTAATTTCCTTGAAGTCACGGAGGAATATATTCTCTATATATTGGTGTCTTAGCCAAAAAAATTTGATCTTTTTATAAGTATTTTCTGCCTTCATCTCTTATGCCAAGGTAAAGGGGGTGACAGGTATGGGATGGGGCTGATGCTCTAACAGTTAAAAATAAACCTTTAGCTAAAATGAGGATTTCTGCAAAGACCAAATTAACTTGTCATTTCAGCCAATTTGCCATTAAGAAATCCCAGAGTCAGTATAATTTCCCAGGGTAAAATCCAAATGAATTCAGGAGTTAAATGCCTGTTTCAAACAGTGTGCAATGTTTTAGAAGTGAGGATAAGCAGTCCTTTCTCTAGTGAAAAGGTAGAAAAAACCCCAGCAAAAATAATCTTGGAGGTTTCAGGGAGCTGTTCAACACACCTCACCCGTGAGATGTTCAGACAATGAGGTTGCACACAGAAAAATTAATTCCCCTCCTAATGCTTTTCTTTTTTGCCATTGAAGAGTGCAGCAAAAAGGTTGATGAGTACCTCAGCCTTCTCCTAATCTGTTGTTACCAGTTTTCCTGCATTGTTTATCAGTTGGGATACACCTTCTTCAATCTTCCCTTTCTGGTTAATGTACCTGAAGAAGTCCTGTTATTATTTGTGTCCCTTGCTAACTTCGGTTCCAGCTTTGCCTTGGCTTTCCTGACTCCTATTCTTGTTTTCTATCCTCATCCCTCTTGAGGTGGCTGGATGTTTATTAGCATTTCCTGCCTGCAGAGTGGGAAAGAGCCCTTACCTATTTCCTGTTGAAGTCAGAGCTCTAGCTCTGCAGTGCTTACTCTACCAACCACCTCCTCCCAGGCAACACAGATGTGGAACAGATACACTCCTGCTTACTTTCACAAAGCAAAATGAGACTATCTGCTTCTGAATATACACAGCAGGCAAGATTTCCAATTCATCAGAATATATTCACTTGTATGTTTGATTAATAAACCTCAGCAGAATACATTTCTCAAGTCTTTTACTGCAGATTTGTCTGTATGGCTACTTTCTTGAGACTTCAGACTTATATGGAGAGGAGTTCCTTTAGCATTTATGTTGCACATAAAATCTAATATTGTGTGCCTGTGCAGCACAAATATTACACTACAATCCAATAAAGGCAGTTTGTCCTTAGTGACCTTGCAAAGATATTTCCTTCATAAAAACTTACCAATTTTTTTATTCTCATTTCATGTAACACTCATTGAGCAAGGATTTTCTCATTGTCTTAAGAGCAATATGTTTCATACTCCTGTTAGGGTCAAGGCACCTGGAAAACTTCACATGTTTAAGTCAAGTATATTAAAGACTTGCATTAGCCTATCAGCGAAGAGCAGGCCAGTGTATCTCAGCACTTCAAAAACTCCATATATATAATAAAACATAAATCACAAATCTGCCTAGAACTTCTAACCAAGCACCAAGATAATATCAAAACTTATATACACAAAGGCATAGACTTGACACAAGAGTGAAACCGTGTTGTTCATCCACGTCACCGATTTGCATCAGTACAAGGACTACAGTCTAATCAAGTCTCAGACATGAATCTTGCCAAATAACATCTCCGGTTACACAAGCATTGTGCCTCAGTTTAGAGAACAAGCCCTAACTCTGAAGCAGTTGGACTGGAGCTGGTTCAGGACTCACACAGCCTGGGTAATCAGAGTAGGAGCATAGACCACAGTCAGGAGCTCTATACAATCCAAGCTATTAATGTAGCCATGGATTTTATTCCCCTTACTCCTTCATTTTCCATATTCCCAACATGCCTGACTGATTTTCTCTTTGCTTCCTCTCTTTCAGATCCTTCCTTATACAAGTTAGGAGAACAATGAATGTTTAAAATAAAAACAAGATCTCTTTCTCAAATTCTTTGGCTGCCTTATGTACCCTTGACCCATGATACAAACAGCTGCTGTTATTTGTCCACAGAAAGGTAGTAAGCACATGTATTGAAGTGACTGGTTTATATTTTAATTGCTACTGAGCAGTATTTCAAGATCATTAAGTGTTTTAAAATAGATAGAAATCCTCAGAAGAAACAACTATGATTTCAACAATAGTAATACAAGCCACAAGAAAACATAGCAGGCACATACAGTTGACAATTTCTATTTGAAACATTTTCTGCCATGATTTGAGTAGTTCTATAAGGACTATTCCAGATGCTCTGTAGCTGCAAAATGTGGGCACTGTGCCATACTGGCAAACATTCCACTTTGGAAAACATTCTCACTCATATTCATTTATCTAACATGCTTTTGATGCATAATCTACTATCCTCCTTTGATGCACAGTGTGATCACAGTCCTTAAATCCTTATTTGAGCAAATATTTCACCAACTAACAAGAGTCTAAGAAAATGTAAAAGTATTTTACAATCAGGACCAGATTTTCAGCTTTCAGTGCTTCTATATGGAGTTCTAATTCAGCTTTTCCTTTATTAAAAATATAATATAATACAATACTATGCCATGTAACACAATGTGATACAATATGATACAATATGATACCATACAATATAATGTGATACAATGTGTTAATATAATATGATACATTATGATACAATATCATTAAAACCATTATTTTTTTCATTCATTTGCAAATAATGCCAAAAGCACTGAATATTCTCTTTCTACAGAGAAGTAATGTCTTTCTGTTCAAATCACCATATAATTTTTGCAATGCTGTAACTCGGACTTAAGGTTTAAATAGGTTATCATCACTATATTCAAAGTCACCACAAGGAGTCTAAGAAACAGTCAAAAAAACCCTAAAAATTACCCTCTCTGACAATGCTTTTAGGGGTCCTTTTAAACCATTTTTCATGATGTGAGTTGGAAATTTCTGCATTTCACTCTTCTTACCAGTTTAGTAATTCTACAGAAAAACTGAAAATTCACTTCTGGAATGGTTCCTGCATTCAGTAGCTCATGCTGAGCTGAATCACATTGAGCCTTGTTCTTCTGCCATCAAAAGCCACCAGCAAAACAAGCCTGAGTGTCATACTGAAAATACTAAAATACTCTACTTTTTTCCTGTACTCTCATCTTTTCTTTTTTTTTTTTAAAGTACAAGGACATCAAACTCAAGCCTGTTTAAGAGGATATTCTGCTTGTGGCTATAACCTAGAATAAAATGAAGAAAATACATTTAACTCTTTGTTCTTAAATGTGATTACCAGTGTTACTTTATAACTTTTAATACTTCCTTATTACACCCAAGAGCAATAAAGCCGTTTATTGCCAATTATGCTTTTTAACACCAAATTTTACCATAATGTAGTACAACTCGAGTAGATTAATGGCCCAGCTAGATAATCTCAGAATATGTCTGATTTCATTGGTTATATTGATGAATTATTTTAATTAATATTTCTGGGTTCTGCCTTAACAACAATAATTTGATTTTTATGAAGCAAGAAAGCCAAGTGAGAGTAAAACCAGTTCAAACAGTTACTCCTACACAGTTAATAACTTATTTTAATGACGGTTGATTTTAATATTTTATAAGTTAAATATTTCATCTTCATTGAATTAGTTTTTAGAAGACTAATTATGTGTGCCCAAGGCAGTTAAAATTGGTGTTCTTGTCCAGTAAAAACACTGTGTCTTGGGGTGATTCTATGGCACTACTGTATTCCCCATTGCTTTCTTGATCTCTGCTGTACCTTTAAATTGCAAAGGGGGGAGAGAGAAGCCAAGAGAACTCTTCAAAGTGGCCAGCTTGACCTTAGAATTAGGATGTTTGCATTTTTCTGTCAGTGAGGAGGGCGAAGAGTTTGCTCTCTGCTTCTTCGGCTTTCAGTGGAGAAGGGACTGCGATCTGCCTCAGCGGCTTCTGTTCCTTTTTGAACTGTTTTTGGCTCGCTTTTCATCCCAGCCCAGCTCCCATCTCCGGACCTGCTCGGCGGGACCCTCCCAGGGGGATCGTCGGACCCTGCCTGGCCGGCCCGGCCCAGCTCAGGACTGCAGGTTTTACCTACAGAAAGAACTCTAAATTCTACAGTCCTCTTGTAGGGGAGGGGAGAGGGGGTTTCAATATCCTTTTTTGCCCTGAGACAGCAGAGGACTCTGTTAAATAAATAGTTTTTTTCACTTTCATTTGAGAAATTATTTTCCCGAACCCGTGGGGGAGGGGCTGCCGGGGTCTGCTTGCCTGGCAGGCAGGAGAGAGAGACGCCTCTTTTGGGTTGTTTCCTCCTGGATTTGTGTGCAAACCGGTACACACTGTCACACTTTCATCACTTACAACCTCTCTGTATTTGAACTATCTGATTTCTTGTCTTGGTCTTCACTTGGTTTCCAGTGTTGATGTTTGGGGGTTTTAGGAACACAAGACACTGTTGATGGTGTCATGATTCCAGAAAGAGTTAAAATAGCCCATCATGACCCCAAGAATTCAGCCCAACATACAATATGGACTTAAATTAATTCATAAGGTACACACCCTGTACATATAATTCCTTTTCATGTATAGTGATTTGCACTAAGATTTAGAGAATACAGTGTCCATCTTCATTTCAGTATAAGCTTTGTTATGAAATGCATTCACTCTCAAGAGTGAAATGCAAGTGAGGTTATAAATCCTGGTCTGTATATGTGGACTGAGAAATGCAAAGTCCTACCAAATGCTAATGAAATGAGTTGATTTTACCTCTCTTTAGGTTAATGCTGGTTTTAATTACATTAAAAAAATTAGCAGGATAGTCTTCTGCTGGGAAGGATATATATTCTGCAAAAGAACTAAATACAGATGTTACAATTAACAAATTTTCACTTTTGCCTTCAATCTCTAAGATCATCAATTCCAAAATTAGTTTGAATAACCTTTCTCATAAAGACTTCAAAACTGTAAGGAATATGTTCCCGAAAAAATTTGAATGGGCCTACATTATTGCACTGCCCAAAAATTCAGAACTCATCATCTTATTTTTGCGGTATCTGACATCCTCGAACCCATACTGCAAAACAGGTAAGTTATTAATTCATAACTCCTTCACAGCCAGTGATCTCATGGGGTTAGATTCCTTTTCAATCATGCTGTATGTGACAGTCAGATTTCTGCTTACTAGTTAAGAGTGCGGGTAATTGCACTAGATTTTTTCTCATTCTCAACATTTCTTTTAGCAGGTATCTTTCGACTGTCTCCCTCAGGTGATTAGAGGTGTTGGGTCCTATGGCAATAAATCTAACAATAATTTCTGTAACGATTATTCAGTATTCCAATACTTCTAAAATATTGCTACATCAGTGGTACATTATTGCTATTTTAGGTGTCTCCTCTGGAATCACCATATTACCACACATATTCCAGTACATTATAACTTACATTGCTACATGTATGCACACAGAAATAATACTTATCTTTATGAGGCATTCACATGTACCTCTTTGAAAATCATAAGGCAGTGCCATTTCATTAAAGGGTAGTGAGTTTCAAGAAGTCTAGTCTCTAGACATTTAAGTTTCTTTGTAATTCAGTGCTAAACCTAGCAATTGTTCTGTGTACTGCAACACACAACACTGACACAAGCATTTGACTATACACTGTCTGTATACTGTATAGCACACAGTGGGCAGCGTGCAGCACTGGAGACAGCTATAGAGAGGGGCACCTTCTGTCCCCATTCTTTGTCCTTGATGTCCAAATTCAATGAATTCTTTTCTCATGCAACAGAATAGGAGAGAAATATGTCTATTTCCTGGTATTGTTGCAGAATGTGGAATATGCAAAAATTTTCTTACCAGAGTTCTTTGATGTTTGGTCTTCATATACTTTTGAGCCTAATCAACAAGAAGTGAGATTTAATCTGTTAAACAGACAGCACCTAACAAGCTGTCAGTGATGTTCATGTGTTAGAAAAATAAATTCCTGGTTAAAGTTCAGGGCTTGATATGCTTTAATAATCTCAGGCCCAGAGGGAGTCTAACAGAGCTGGGGAAAAGGATGCTCACCAATAATGGACACAAAGAACGCAGAATATATGGGCCAAAAAGACGTCTGGCAGAATTTCCAGGATGAGGAAAAACTACTAAAGATGACTCACTAAACATGCTGAACCAGCTCCAACTGAGTAAAAGGTAATTCTGGCAGGGGCACACTGCAACCACTGACCCAAGAAACCCATGTGCTGAAAAGACAAGAAAGACTGGGCATGTCGACTTAGCATGAGAAGTGAGAGACTCATTAACTAATAGGAGATAGAATAATAACTAGTAAGAGAACTATATAACTTTGTTATGGATCGAGTGAGAGCATTAGACAAGCCCTGCCTTAGGCTCAGATTTTTGGCAGCAGCTCTACTCAGGTGATGTGCACCTAAATAGCTCTGGCTCACAAATTCTCAAGAATGACAGATCAGGTTAGATTATAAAATGGGTTATTTATTGAATAGACAGGATATTAGCAGACTAAAGGCCTTAAACAAGTTATTTATTACACAAGATTAAAAAAAAAGAACTACTAGTAGATTACATCAAACACTGCATGCCAAAAAGGTACCTATGTTACAGCTGGCAGAGAAACAGTATGGATTAGGAGTCAATGGAACTGACACTGAATTGATGATGTGGTACACAGAGCCCTTCACTCAGCCCTCAAGAGAGTAACCACAAAGCAGCACCCTGACTTTGGGAAAAAGACCTCACACATTTCCAGGGAATGTGCAGAAGAGTTCTGCTTTGCGAAAGTTTGGGTAGCTTTTATAATTTTTAAAGTGAAGTGTCCGTCAGTCAGAAATTCAAGCTTATCTTCCTACAATCTTGCTTTCAAGGCAAGATGTTTACTGTCAGCGGGGAATGTCACTTCCATGGCACTAGAGATAACTCACCAGAAGACAAGCTGTCCTGATTGAGTAATTTCACCAATTAGCAAATTCACGGGAGAGGGAAGATGCCTGGAATTAGTACACCAGCTGATAGGCAACATAAATCCTTTTGTGGCATGGGGAAAGTTGTCCTGCTACAAACTTGTGTAACTTGTAGCCAGTGATCACTATTTCCTTGTGCTGATTTGAAAGCAAACCAGCAGGAGAAATTAACTCCTACACAAATACCTTAACAGAGATTTCAGGTTGGAGCTACAATTTAATAGAAAGATTATAATAAATGCAATGATACAGAAAAACTGGCTTAAAACCACAAAGTTCGTACAACCTGGCAGCCTGTTGGTCAGGGACGTACTCACAGTGCGGTTAAGTGGTCATTGCAGGGGTGTTGAAGTGATGGTTTCAGTCTTTTCAAAAGCGGTGGTGCTGTGGAAGGTCTGGTCCTCCTGTGGAAGTTCGGGTCCTGCTCTGGATGTCCAGTGGTGGTGGTGTCCCAATCCCCGAACTGCCCAGATTATATACAGTGGAGTTCAGGTGGTACCTCCCCCAGGGCGAGGAGTTTCACGACAGAACGATGTAATCCTGTGAGTCATAGGATATTTTTGGAGTCCTTCATGGTCATTCCAGCTGCCTATTCGTCTGATGCCTATTCAGTTCATTATGGCCCATTATCAGAGATGATCCCTTCAGGATGGGTAGGATGTGCTGCTGCTTCCCCGGAGGAGTTATAAAGGCTGTCATTGGTACGAAGGAAAAGAAACATTATCTTGCCTCTCCGGATTGCCTCATTTTCTCTATCTCACGCAGCTTGTAGCCTAAGGGGTGGGGTGTGCACTGGACAGCTGTTACAGACAACTCACCACTAGCAGTTCATCAGGAATAACGTAGACGGGTGTAGAATGCATAGTTTGGTTACACCTCACATTGTAACCCAGGACATTCCTTTTTTGATAAAATTTACAAATACTAAAATGTTTTGATAGTTGGTGTGCTTGACTTTTGGAATACCACCAAGCACCCATGGTCCGTGAAATAAATAATCAGTGTCTCTTTTGAGTGTGTCATTATTGACTTGCTGCATACTGGGTAATGAATCTGACTTTTTGCAGACAACAGTACCTAGGGAATAATTTCAGGTTTATGCATGGGAGAATCAGGTTCAACTCTCTATTATAAAGAATCATTTTGGAAGAAGGCAAGCTCTAATAAGGCAAAGTCTTATATAACAGATAGCCATCAAGTGGTTAGGGGCATCTTCAGAGTGAAGGGCAAACTCCCACCATCCTTCTCAACCCCATTCTCCAAATTCTAAACAGATAAAATACTTAAATGTACATTGGATGCAGGCAAACCTTAATATTGATCAAGATGCCAGTTAGGGACAAGCAAATAGACTCTAGACTTTTTTTTCTTAAAGTCATATAAGTATGCTGAACTGAAAATATAAGTCCATAGAGTCCTGAAAGAAGCAAGTAGATGCAGATATAAAATATAAAACACCTCATTTCAGGTGTTAGTTCCATTGTGAGTCTATCCTTAAATTACTTGCTAAAGAACACAAAAGGAAATATCTACCAAAAAGTAATCAAGTACATCTTGCTGAAGTTTCAGACCAGCTGTCTGAATGCTTATAACCTTGCATTTATATTAGTTTGAATAGATTGAAAGTACTGTTACATTTATATCTGTAATAACATGATGAATGGTACTCACCAGACTCAGGAGCTTTTCTTCTTGTTCCTACACTTCCTCAACCTCTTCTCATTTTGTCCATGATCTCCATCAGGGTTATGTAGTTATGTGCTCTAAGGAGATAGTTAATTGGGAATATTATCCTGATGGCTGTCCCCCATGAGTTGTTAGGAGAGCTAACAATACTGACTAGCAGACCTCTGCCTTTTCAAGCTACTGCCTGCTACGGCCTTTGCATCTGAACATCTTTGTCTCTTACCTTGGGCCCACCCTGACAACCCTTCCAAACAGCCCCTGCGCTGGGAACTCTGGTGAAAGGTGTGTGGTACCCGCAGCCCTGAGCCTGTGTCCACAGGGGATGCTCCAGAAGTTCTACAGGGGGTGCAGAGAGCAGCGCAAGCTGAAGAATATGTGTGAGATGTGGGACAAGACTCAAGCCATGGTAGAACAGCTCTAACATTGTGCAGAGAGTCCAACAAGGGCATGCACTTCTGCTCTCCATTTCCCCACTACTTTTCTTTTTTTGTGTGGTGGGAGTTTTCCCATTAGTCTGCTTAGCCCCTCCCTGATTTACTGGAAATAGAGACCCCTCTAGTTTTGCATCTTTCATGGAGATTTTTCTTGGAGGATTCTTCTCCCAGTGGTCACATTAAGGTCAGATTTCTTTTGTCCCATTAGGAGCCAAGTCCTTGGAGCTGGTTTAGTCCCTGAGCACTTGAGGAGACAGGGTTCTGGGATGACCATATCTCCTCACTTGTGAGGATGGAGGTGTTTTCGTGGCTGCTTCTACCTCTCCTGTTGTGCTTCCTGCTCAGTCTGTACTAGAGACTATACAAGACTTTCTCCACAATGTTTGTAGAGAAGGACTCCTCTGGGGATGTACAGCTGCTCTGTATCTTGCCCTGTATTTGCCATTGAGGGGACACCCATCAGGGTCTTCTGGAAGTGCAGATACTGCTTCCACAACTCCTCATTGTACTGGGTGTGGGCAGCTTCTGTATGCTCCCAGGATTCATACTGTTGTTCATGTATTCCTGTTAAAATCTCTTCTCCCAGATCCCTTTCACCATCACGCTCAAACTCTGACTCCGGTTATGGTCCAGGCCAGAGACATACTGGATCTGGCAATCCTGGACTGCCAAACACCCTGGGGTACCCTGCAGTATTTGATTGATTGTACTGGGTACAAACTAGAGGACTGTTCCTGGGAGCCGGTGTCAGAGGTGCATATGTCAGATAAAGTTTGGGAATTCCATGCCCATCAACCTGCTAAGATTGGTGCATTGGGCATAGAAAGGAGGAGGGCAAAGAATGGAGTCAGGGTTGTACAGTTATTTGATGAAACAGTGATTTGTAAATATTATGTCTGGAGCTGCCCTTGGTGTATTATGAGGAGAGCTAATAAAGCTGGCTAGCAGCCATACTTCTGCCTCTTTGAACAACTGCCCACTAGAGCCTTAAAACTTTATTTCTTTGTCTCTTTTTATGGGCCTGTCCTGATGATCTCTAACCTCCTAAACCATTCTCATCGACATATTCCATAATTTATGGCTCAATCGCTACTGATTTTCTTCTATTAGTATCCTGGTTTTCAGTGTTTATTAGCATTTCTCTAAAATACCTGAGATGATCTTCACTATGAGAACTGCAGGTATCTGTTCTTCTTCTGAATATTTGTGTAAGAACAGCGGAACTGTCTCAGGAAGGAAAGAAGCCTGGAAAATAAAGTTTAGCATTTTCTGGTGCAAGTGAGGAAAATCTTGTTACCAAAATGTTAAAAGCCAAGTGCTTTACCCTAGACAATAACTTTGCTGTCTATATTATAAGAATTAAACTGTGAATTTATTGAATGGCCAAGACAGCCAGCACCACAGTGTGTCACTTTAGCTGAAACTGACCAGTGAACAAAACTGTGATGCACATTGGGGCTATCTATCTCAGTGCAAAGTGGAGTAAGTGAATCAAGTATTAATATCAAAGTATAAGCCCATATGAAGCTCTTGTAGTTCCCAGGCTTGAGTAGCACAGTTTCTGAGATGAAGAATTAAACATAAATGTAGTGACTTGGTGCCAAAAATTATTGTCTGGTCAGTCTTTAATGAAGGAATATTATTGTGTAATACATTAAACAGCTCAAGTCACAAAGTTACTCTCACATAGTTGCAGTGTTTGTCACTACTGAGTTCAGCACCATGACAGTACTATGTTCTTTGCCAGTGACGGATTAACGTGTCTATGCTGCTGCACTTTAACTGTTCAGAAGTAGGAGCTACTTGTGAAACAGTGCAAGTTTTGTTACACCTGCAAAAAATGCTTGTTGCTGATGGAGAGTGATTGGCTGCTGCTAAGGAAATCAGAACCTTTATAAGCCATCTCACAATACAGTGAAAAAGAGAGAGCTTCGGTATACTACTTATCCCATGTTTTATCCAATGTAATAAATTATATAATTTTTAAAAAAATAAAAACAAAACCCAAAACCTCCTCACTTATTTATTCATTATAAATTCTGAAAAATCAAGGTTTCATTTCAGAAACTTTATTCCTTTTGCAATCAACACTTATCTGATATTGTGAGGAGGACTGGTAAGATTGCCTTGGGTCTGTGAGGTAGTATAGCTTTAATCTTATTGATCTGTTACTCATCCATCAGTTATATCAGGAACACCAGTCGTTTATTTGCTTAGGTTTGTCCCATTGTTTTTGCATTACCAATTTTTCAGTTGTGAATCTAAGTTAAGTTCAGGCATATAAAGAGATAACTGATCTGAGTATTTAAACATATATCTTTCTGTAAAGAACAAGCTCTCTTATAGTTTCAGTTATGTCAGTTTCATAATGTAAATTGCATTAGAATTAACTCTTGGATGTTATTCCTTATAACACTGACAAGACACTAGAAAGGGAAGGCATAACTATAGGGACTAGAGAAGGTAACTGAGGATTAGATGTGAAACATTTGGGCATGTAAATTTTTAAGTCTTCAGTCCTTGGAAATATAGTAAAAAGCATTGGTATGACATGCTTAATCCTAAAAAAATATGAAACTATTGAACTCATAGAGAACTATAATTCTGAAAATTGGAAAATTTTTCTCTGGAAAATACATTTCTTTTCACATCTTCATATTACAACTACCTAACTTATCTGATAATGGTATTTGATAAAGGACACAGAATATTTGTTATAGGCTGTTTAACAAATATACCTTCCAGATTTCAGCTACTATGTGCTTTGGCTGTTTCAGAGAAATGTTTTATCTTGTGTGGTTTTTCTCATAGAAGCTCCCTGTCCCCACTACTCTCATCATCCATGGATCTCAGTAAAATACCAAAGGTTTAATCTAAATTTCCCAAAGCTACTAACTCTTGGTATGCAGAAAAGTCAATTGTACTGGCCAATGAGCTAATAACCTACAAGCAAAACCAATGTCCATCTTCCGATTTAGTTATCCCATTTGCAGCAGCGATACATGCTGAAGCAGTCAGTGAAATCAGGAGGTTTTGGATATTTTAAGAATAAAAAAGAGGCAGAAGAAAAGTCTTAGAAAGCACATGAAAAAGAATGCACACGGAAAAAGGAATGTTACTTAGCTAGTCTACAATCTTCTTTAATGGCTGTTCCTGTAGCTTTCCTTTCAACTCATTGTAAGTGAGTCAGTATGTGGCACAAGCCATACACAATGACTCATCAGTAACAGGCAGTGTCTTACATAAAGGATACTTGATTTTGGAATGCCATTATCATTACCTATATATTCAAGTGGATTCTTGCAAGGGAAGTATTTACTAATCTGAGCGTGATGGGTGTCAAACCAGGACTCAAATACGAATCTGGAGATTTTCTTTTACATCTAGATGGATGAAAACTATCTATGGAGTGGAAGGAAGATGCAGTGGTTAGACATTTAAAGATTCTCCCAGAACAAAACAAAATGTTGGCCTTAAAATCATGATAGGCTGGATGTGCACATAGAAGATATATATGCATATATACGTTCATGCCAACCATGACCTTTCAGCTTTTCAGAAGCAGGCAGGCAGATCACTAAGAAAACTTAAAGAGATAGCTCAGTAAGCAGTAAATACAAATTTAAATTATAGCAACTGACGTCCCTTTTTATCTGTTGGAATCAGCACCTTGTCAGATCTGAACCCAGATCCTAAATAAGCAAGTAGACTGCAGGAGACCAGTAAGCTACCATGGCCTCACACTTTGCCTTTAATCATGTTGCTGGTTTGTTATTGCTGCTAGCTGAGGACTCAAGTGATATTGACAATCTTCTCTGATTTTTTCTGTCACCAGCAATTGCTCCACCTTTTCAGGCAGCAGCTAGAAACCAAGACACTCCAAGGTTCTCTTATCATTTTGTCCCTTTCTCCTGGTCCTTCTTCTCAGGGCAGCAAATTTTCCCTGCTGGAAAGACCTTCAGTTTAGTGTAGAGCCTCAGGTGTTATCTTATATCCACAAAGCTGTACAAAGTCCTGTCCCTTTTGAAGGTTATAATGGTGCCTTGTAGACGCTGACCTGGAACAGAGGCTGGACAGAGTGAAAGGATAAAGAGCAGGTATTTATTGAATGGCCTTCACAGGGCACACCTTGGGCAGTGCAGGAGTCTCGCAGATACTACACCCAGGATGGACACAGTCACACGTTTTTTGGACAGATCTAAGTTTTGTCTATTTGGATAACAGAGGATAATTGTCCAATTACAGCTTCAGGCAGTGCAGTCCCTTTCTCCTGGTTTGCTCCTGCCCAACTCACTTTTATTTACATTTCTCGGGGCCTGAGACAGTGAGGTGTCCTTGATTCTCAGGCCTGGAGAGGAATTGTTGTGTCTGGCCAAAATGGGAAAAGCAGTTGCTCACACTCTGTGTGGAGTTCAGAGTTACATACTAAAGAATTGCAGGATTACAAATATATGAAAATATAAAAGTTAAAATCCTAAGGCATCAATAAGATGATTCAGAAAGCATAAAAAGACCTCCTAGTCATCTTGAAAGAAAACTTACCAAGGAATCAAAGATGAAATAGAAAACTAAGAATATCTTTTGCTAGTATTACCAGAGCAAGTATTAACAGAATATATAGGAGATATATGTAAGTTGAAAGACATTTTCATGTCATCTAAGGGATCATTCAGAGGATCTAGAGGGATAGGATGTGTCATATTGGTCTTCTATTTTGACGTGATGCCAACACTAAAAATTTTTTGCTATACAGAAGGATTTGCATTACCCATCTTTTTTCATTGTGCTCCATGTATGACTACAGGGCAATGCAAGATATTCAAGCTAGCTTAAAGACTGGATCCACAAGCCAGTGAAAATAGCAGAAAGTCCAGGTCAGAATCTATTCAGTTGGAATCAAAAAGCTAGTTCTCTTTGCCAAACATAAAAGGAGAAATCTGCAATTAGAGTTACACTCCTCTATAAGACATTACTTGCTCAACAGACATTTATTCATTTGATTCTCACAAGATCAGCAATAAAAATACTCATTTGCGAAGCATCATTAAACCTCTATGTGCAAAATGGTTAGCTGACTTATCGGTTTGGTGTTGCATATACCTGAACAGGAGATACATTGGTAGGCTAATGACTTTATAGGCTATACTAGGCTATACTGTAATGTATAGGGGATGGAATAATAGAATCCAAATTCATTCCATTCACAAGACAAACCTGCCTTGAAAATGATCCAACATATGTATCAGAGAACACTTTTTTTTTTAAGAAATTGAAAGATTATCAAAATTGAATTCTCAAGAGTTAAAAAAATGGTCAATTTAAGCAAACCACATCCATGACACCAGGTAGCTTGAGATCACTTGTTTTTTAATGCCTGACCTGTGATGTTGTAATCTGAATTTCTGAAGTGCTGAGATGATGAAAACAGTATAAATTACAGCTCATTCAAATACGGGAAAGTTTTTGTGGTGTTGTCAGGTCTGGCCTGGTTCAAACCAATTCATCTTAATTTAGCAAATACTATTGATCTCAATCTCTCTGTCTCAATTTTTAATCTTAAATTTGGAAAGGGTGAATAATGTCCCTATTCATAAGTCTAAGTGAAAGCAAGTGCACTGGCACATGAGCCCACTGAAAATTTAGCAGACTAAATACAGCAGCTCACATTTAGATAGTGAGGCCAAATGAGTATTTAGCTGCTCATTAAATTTCTCATTTCGTTTGTCCAATTCTCTAAATAAAACTACCACCCAAATAAACCTAGTTTGTAGTTTGTGGAGAGAGATAGGATAGAATGGAGTTACAGGGTGTGGGACGCGCCTGCAGAAGGCCATGGCAGCACAGAGCAGCTTGTCTCCGCCTGACCTGGGGGGAGGAGGTGCCACAGGGCAGAGCCCTGCAGAGAGGTGCCTGCCCGAAGGACACCTGAGCAGCGCGTGATCACCCCGTGTAAGGACACTAAACTCATTTCTCTCAATAAATGTCTCAGAATCCCCGCCAGTCTGAGTCCATGCCTCAGTCCTTACAGTAGTTAAAAGCCTGTGTGTGGAAATGCGTTAAGATTAAATAGGCCCACTTAAATCTGGTATTTTGTATTGATTGGCTACTTTTAAATAGTAAGGTTTTAATGCAAGAAAATAAAGTGCCAAATACAGCCTAAAGCATCCTGGCCTGATTACTGCAAGTTAAGGAGGTTTGGAGCTTTCTGATGCAAGGCTTTTATCTCTGAACTAGAATCATGAACAGTGTGATTAGAATGTGTCCACCGTCCAATATTTCAAGCAGCCCCAAAGATACTACAGATACCAGTTGCTAACTGAGTGTATGCTTGGATTCCCAGCTCCTGGATCCTCTTCCTGATGGCTGACTCAACAATTCAATCTTTTTTCTGTATCATGTTAATCAACATGACATCTTAGGAGCTTAGGAAACATATCCTCAAACTGCAGTCACAGAAAAAACAACAACAGAAGGCTTGCATAAACCCATCTTTCACAATCTGGGAAAACAGCATCTTGAAGAGATTTAGACCCAAGACTTTCTATCAAGCACCTGTGAAATGTAATTTCTTCATCCCGTCACATGCTCCCTTAGAGATCTAAGTTCTGATTTGATTCTAAGAACATCTCTGTGTTGAGGGAGCACATAAAACAGGCACACATTTCACAAACAGGACAAATCTGACGTATCATGGTCTATAATGAGGTCTCCTTCTAAAACTGGGTGTAAAACACTCCAAAATAAGCCATTTTTGGGCTTTGACACCCTGAAAAGACAAAGATGGGAGATGGAGACAGAATCAATCTGAAGCAATGATTGATTGCATATTTAAACATAACCTTCAACAGTTTGAAGGTTACAAAAAAAGTTTCTCCATTTAAGAAGAACCAGGAGTCCTTCATGTGCCATTCTTATTATGAGACAAAATAGTTTTTCTATTGTGTTCATTCTTACTATGAGAAAAAATAGTTTTTCTATTGTGTTCTATTGTGACAAACAGGTCATTTATTTTATGTTAAAATCTGAAACCTTATGATTAGGTAATTTCAAAAGAAAAGTGCGGAATAGGACACATTAAAAGTAATTAAGTCATAATAAAGAGCACATTAGGAACAATGTGGTTAAATAGTTAAAACATTTATTTTGCTGAAATTGAAGGCCTCATCAACTTTGTAGCTAAGTCTGCTGGTTAAAAAGATTTCACTTCTAGGATAACGTCTCAAGAATTTGGCAGGGGAGAAACTAAAAGATATTGGAAACAAATTTTACTATGATAATGACTACTAATTATTTATTATCTCCCTTGTCTAATCTTGAAGGTCAGTTCAGCGTCCTTCCAAAAAATTCAGTCTGTAGGGGAAAAAAGGACTCAGTTGAATAGTTCCTGTAGAATTATATTCATAAAAGAATTCTATCAACACTACATAATCCTTACAGGAGAGCATATATTCTTAGAAAGGTGGAGAAAGGTGCAATATTTGTACAAACAACCATGGAAATAAATATATAGATCCTATTACATTCAAATTTGTTTAAATGTTTGTATTGGAATATATTTCAACTTGTTTCATTCTGCCCTCTTTTTTTCTCAGACCAGTTTTCAAAGCAGAAGTTCTACTTAATAAACTGAAGGCAGCATTTACAATTTTTCTCTGGGATGCAAGATTACACTGTTATGGGTTTATGAAGATTTTTCAGATTATAATTTTAAAATATAATAACTTAAAACTGGAGAGAACTGAGAAATTGGGAAAGAATGCTTAGAGGAAAAAATATGTATGAAAGTGCCTTTTTTTTAGGGTTTTATTTGGTATTGAGAAGAATCAAGAAAGACATATAAATTGAAAAATGTGGAGATGAAATTAGATACACGACTAAGAAAAAGTTTCAAATGAACTGTATTCTCAGAGACTGCGGTTGAACACTTGTCCCATGGAGTGTGTGGTTTGGAGCAGCACTGCAGACAATATGAGGTGTAATTATTGTTTGCTGCCTCACTAATTACATGGAAGGAAGTTGTTTAAGGTTGATTAATTTAATTTTTGAACAACTGCAATGTAGCAACTTTCCTCTGCATTCTGCTACCACTACATAGTAGCAGTTGTCATGAACTCATTTATTTCACACCCACACAGAGAGGAATTTTCCCAGTACTTCAACAGCCCTGAAATTTGCTCAGAGGAAAAAAAATTTGGAAAGCATAGTAATAATGGTAGGTTTCAAATATATGTGAGGACTAGTCACAATAAATTGTAGCTAAAGTAGCTGAGCACAATTTTTTATGAAATTCTTGTTAATTGTTAAACAATTGTTAAATTAATTAAAAATTGTTAATTTTCTTGTTAATTCTTAAAGAATTCACAATTTCTTTACGAAATTTTTAATGACATTATCTCACAATATAATTCTTGAAAGAGTATTATTTAAGTGGTTAGTAAACCACCTTAGAGGAAACCCTTCATTTGGAAGCAGACATGATTTTATAGAATGCCTGACACTGGTCCACAAGCAAGATAACAGAAAATAATTAGTGACTAAGCTCCAAAGGGAAGAAAATTTTGTTCAGGTAAATATTTGTCATGGTACTCCCACTTTAATCCTTCCTCCAGAAAGACAGCATTGTAAGAAATTGATACTGGAAAGGAACTGCAGATTTCGTTTCCCCAATTTTAAGTGGTGCCTGTGAAAACTCAGGTAAAAACATTCCCAGACATGGCCAAGTCTTAGCAGGAACTCATCCAATCAATAAATTATTATTTTTTAATGACTTGTGAATTACCCGCCACCACCTACTCTATGAATCATGGGAAACATCCCACCCAAATGTTGAAGGATTAGAGTCAGCACCTATTCCTCCTGGAAGAATACCTTTTCATGCACCCTGAGCTACAAAGAAATTGGTTAATTTGCAGGAAGGCTCCAGAGAAGACTTACTACAGTTGTGGCTAATTCACATTTAGCTGAGGGCTGGCTACAGTTTGTCTCATCATGCTGAAAAAAACATTTAGGTTGGTGGGAAGAAGGCAAAAAGGACAGGGTTCTTTGCCATTTGTCCTCCAGGCCCAGGGCAGCTGACCAATATTGTTACAGTTTATTGGGATATATGGGTTAAAAAGTTTAAACAGCATTAAACAGCACTGGAAATTATCAGGATATCATAGGACTTAGGTGTTACATCTCATTACTCCTTTAATTAGGAGTATGCATCATTGAGTGCATTCTTTTATAATGCTTAGCCCAGCAAGATTTAACTGAAGACTAAGTTGTTAAGAACTGGAGAATGTGGAGGAGGAAGTAGTTTCCATCTCCTATTCATTTTGAAACTGTTCACTGAAAAGCTAAAGATTTAATCATCTAAAGATCAGCCTAGAAATTGATTATGTTAATTTTTTTATTTTATGTTCAGAGTAAAGTTCAGAATTCATGGGTAAAAATGTTTATTTTGCATTTCTCAAGGACAATACAGAAGGCACAGAATAAGAACATTTTATGGAGTGAAGTGACATTTATTCCCTCACCTGATTACTGTATCTTAAATTTGGTATAGATTTTTGTAAAGATTTTTTATCATACAGTAGTATACAACCTCTTTGAATCTTACTGAACTGTCTATTTCTGACAGTTACCTGTGTATTGTAGACAAGCTGTTTACATTGATCCCAGGGTCTTTTTCTATCTTCTATTGCTTCTGTTCCACAGTAATCTCTTCATCTCCATGAAAAACATGATTTCATAAAGCAGACTTCCAATTCATTCCATATCTATCTTAGCAAGGATTTTAGTTTTTAAAAAAATAATTTTTTCAGCCACCTTTAAAATGCATTTATAAAACTTGTGTGACATGTCCTTGAACCATGCTCAGTGTTTCTTAAACGTACTGGTAGCAAAACACTTTCTTTTTTTTCAGTACAGAGTTGTCACACTCTGTGGGGCCTAAAGTCCTCATTAATGCTTCTGTAGTTTTGCTTCAGCAATCCTATCCCAGACAATATAGCTGATGCAGCTCAAGAGGATTCAGTTAAAAACTTTCCACTGCCCTAGTCCTAATGTCTGTTATTTGTAGGTTTAAGAATCAACAACCACCAAAAATGTGGCTGATACTCTAGGTGACACCTCACTCTTCCAAGCTCAGCCCAAGTTCTCTCTCACCACTCAGATCTGCACCCCAAGACCAAGCACCACACAGAGAAAGTTATTTTTCAGCACCAAGTTCTCCTGAAACCCAAACTCAGGAAGACTAACTTCCTAAAGAGAAATTGCCATCCATCTCTTCCTTCCAGGTCCTGATCCTTCCCAATATATACTCAGCTGTTTTTCTTGAATTGCAAGGATGTTTATTAACCCCTTCCTCTCTTGTTTGGAGGAAGAACGGTATTTTTCAATGCACAAATTTTTTATCAACTTAGTAAGAAAAAAAAAAAGGTTAAGAGCTTAAATCTCTCTCCACATAGCAGAAAATTTAAATTTTTACCTTCTTCCCTCCTGTGAATTACCATCTACTGAGCCTAGGGAACATTTTGCAGTTTTGAAGCTGTCATTCCAAGCAAGGAGTAAAGTAACTGGTGTATAATTTTTGTTCAGGTAGGAAACAGGCTGAGAAAGTCAGGGCTATTCAGCCAGGAGAAAAAATGGTTGTATGAAGACCTCATAGCAGCCTCCCAGGATCTGAAAGGGGCCTCCAAGGAAGCTGGAGAGGGACTGTTCATCAGGAACTGTAGTGATAGGACAAGAAGTAATGGATTCAATCTGAAAGAGGGGAAATTTAGGTTAGATATATGGAAAAAATTCTCTGCTATGAGGGTGGTGAGGCACTGGAGTAAGTTATCCACAGAAGCTGTGAATTCATCATCCCTGGAAGTGGTTAAGGGTTGGATGGAGTGCTGAGCAACCCGGTCTAATGGAAGGTGTCCCCATCTATGACAGGGGTTTTGGAATGAGAAGGTTTCTACTGTCCCTTCCAAAACAAATCATTCTATGATTCTATGATTCTATGGAACTCACTAATTACCCCTGATATCACTAAGTAATACAATATTTAGACTAGAGTATTCCTTAGAGAGATCTTGTTTGCTTTCTACCCTCCATATTCCTGGAATGGATTTTCATATATCATATCATATCATATCATATTGTATCATACCTCTCGGAGAGAAAGCACCATAACTTACACAGTGACATATTGTGTGCACTCAGTGACACAAGGTGACAGTATAGATGCATTTTCAGAACTATGAGAAGCCGAATATACCACTTTTAATGTTAATGAGTTTAGTGCATGAAAGACCCAGAGCCCTGTGTGGGTGTTTGCCCCTGTGCTTGGAATGATTAATTCCGGTGAAGAAGTCCCTAAAGTACAATTTGCAATGCAGACATGAATATACACAGCCAGATGCTGCCCTTTCCAAGGGAAAAAGGGTACTTTAAATTAAAGTTTCACTATGAGTTTTCCATTTGATTTAATGTTACTCTTTGACTCCATAAAGCAAACCCTTATTTGCAGAGGGAGGCAGGCAGGCAGGAAGGGAGAGAAAGAGGAAGAGAAAGAGGAAGACAGAGACAGAGAGGAAGCGAGAGAAAGAGAGAAAGAGAGAAAGAGAGAAAGAGAGAAAGAGAGAGAGAGAAAGAAAGAAAGAAAGAAAGAAAGAAAGAAAGAAAGAAAGAAAGAAAGAAAGAAAGAAAGAAAGAAAGANTTGCAGAGGGAGGCAGGCAGGCAGGAAGGGAGAGAAAGAGGAAGAGAAAGAGGAAGACAGAGAAAGAGAGGAAGCGAGAGAAAGAGGGAAAGAGGGAAAGAGGGAAAGAGGGAAAGAAAGAAAGAAAGAAAGAGAAAGAAAGAAAGAAAATTCCTCTAACTGTGCATGACTGGGACATATTTTGGACTATTATAGCAGTGTTTAATATAAAATCATTGTTGTGCATCACATGAATCATACTGACTCTCTTCTTTGAAACTGCAGTACTAGGGAGTTTGGATATCTCATCAACCTCCATTCTGTTGCCTCCTGCTCTTTCTGCAATTGATTCTTAGAAGCGTGATTTTTTTAGAGTGCAGATCTGCTGTTTGTTGATGCGATTGCCCTTTGTTTTCTCTCACCAGTTTTCTTACCCAAGTTAAAGACAGTGAGACAGGGGTAGGAGTTGGTCAGCTGATCCATGACTCTGAGATAAATCCTTTCCCTAATGCTACTTCTTTAGTCAAACCTGTAGAAATGAAAAACTTCAATCAGTATCAGTATGGTTTATTGTTTTATGAAGGATTAACTGATAATCAGTGATCTATAATTCAGCACCAGTATCAGATATGTAGCAAATAAGCTGCAATCCTTAATGACTACAAAATTTCATCCTTCTTTTATATTTTTCAAAATTCTCTCTGAGATTCCTCAATTACTGTATAATCCTGATGGCAATCTTCTTCTTCAACATAATTTTTGATAAGTAGCATTTCGGGCAGATTTACGCATTTTATCCACACATATTAGTTATATTCACATTCCTAATTTACCAGCTAATTCTGTCTGGGGTATTTTGCTATGGATAGGCAAAGAAAACACCCCAGTAGAGCCTATTAATAAAAAAATCCCAAGAAGATGTGACCTGGAATCAAGCAAGCGTTGCTGATAGGAACTGGGGCAGGACTGACACGAGGAGCAAATAAAAGTATTCATTACATTATAAAAAGATTTGTGTTCAGATGAGAAATACTGGCATGCAGAAAAAGGAGCAACAGAAGAACTGAACCACGTGGGCCCATATTAAAAATAAAAAAAACTGTGTAGGGCCTGTGCATTGCACACTGACAGAGTTGAGCACGAGTCATCGGGTGATGGTCGTATCTGTCTTCCTTTGAGTACGGGTCTTCAGGGCAAACAAAAGGTCAGAGGTGTGGAAGCAGCACGCCCAGCACTCACCTGCAGCACTCCTGCAGTGTGCATTTGAGATGACAGAGGATTTGGCCTGGCAATCTGACAGTTTCTTCCTTTTGAAAACACGCACTTAGCTCCTTGCTACTCTCTATCAACAGTGCCTTGCTCGTTCTCCCTCTCTGGGCTCTGTGACAGCTAGTTCCGATGACATGATGCCTCACAAAACCTCTCCCATTTTGACACTGTAAGCAGCAGCAGGAGCAGCGTTCCCTCTGTAGGCCACTTTAAGACCTCCCTCTTTAATTCTGTAAATTAGACACACATTTTTTGGCAGCTGCTCTCTGAGATCTGCAGGCTAAATTGTTTTCATTGCTGAAGAGGCTGTTATACCACCTGGGGGTGAACTCAACAACCAGCCTGACCCTTGTTAAACGTGCATTTTCTGGGAAAGTGCCTGCTTTTGAGAACAGAAAATCATTCCTGCTGCTCTGATGACTAGCTTAATTTCTGAAGGCTGTGTCCGATGCCAGGTCACAATACAGCTGTCATCTTTCTTAAGGACTATATTTCCTTTCTAGAACTGTATACAGAATCAGAATCATCTTGCGCTTAATGCCTGCATGATGAGTGGGAAATACTCCAAATCATTTGGACTTAAATTTATGCTAAGCTTTGAGAGGATTATGAATGTATGTATGTACTTTCTTTGAATAGAAGAATGCTGCAAATTCAGTTGAAAATAAGGATGCAAACCCATGCACACTAGAACTGAAGAAAAAAGTTTCCACAAATATTTTTGAACAGAAATCAGTCAGTTCCCATAGAGTAATTTCCATGTGACAGGCTATGGGGATCTCTTTCATCTTCTCTTGCTGATCTGCTGGACAAACCTTCATTCCTACATTGATTGGTGTAGAACTATGCTCTGATCTCTTTTTTCTTGTTCTTCCAGAAACGCAGATTCTAAACTAGAAAAACCAAGTCTGTAAAGTGAAGACAAAATTGTGCCATGAAGGCTGAAATGGAATTACTACATAAGCTTCACAAACTAAATCATTTTAGTAATAACATAAATAATTCTGCAAGATGCACTGTGTTTTGCATAGGTAAATTGAGCATGATTTCATTACAGTCATCTACTTGATATGTTGGATTTCAATGATGGCTCATGAATACTGCATATTAGTTTCTATTAACTATATATTGAGGATTTCTTTTGGTAACTATGTAATTTTGCATTTTGTTTTTGGTTAATTCCAAGATGAGATAGAAAATAAATGCCCATAACCAAATACAGTATAAAAGCTAACATAGCTTTTATATTAGCAAGTGTAAGTACTATATTGAATCTTTCACTTCTTTCTGGTCATTTGAGCATATATATTATGTATAACAATTATGTATAATAATAACCACATAGAAATCCTATAAGACATGCTGGTAGCACCACCAATTGTTAAAGACTGTCTCATGGAACAATTGCAGCTACAGTTCTCATATAGTAGTCCTTCCTCTTCTGTACCATATGAAAACCCTAAGAATTAGTTACATCTATTATGCATCTATTAAAATTCTTCTTTTTCATTGAGATCTTTCTAGTGAACTTCAAATGAAAAATTTTATAACCATATTTTATGTGGTTTATACTTTTAAACAGTTAGAGTTACAAGAATAAATACTGCTTTTTATTTCTCTCTTTCCAACACAAGAAATATATTATTTCTGTGGAACATGATTCTCCAAATACTCAGTGTAGGACAAATATCAAGGGTGTTGAAATGGAAACTGCAATGGTGTGCTGCAGAATATGTAGAAATGTCAATGAATAACTCTGTATTTTAAGAAGGCCAGAGATGTGACTAAACACAAATGATTAGTTTTATTCTTTTTATTGAAAAATTTGTTACTGAAGTACAAGCATCATGGCGAAGTGATGGAACAAAATGACAGGTTAAAAATCTTGAGAAACTTATATTTGCAGTCTGTTTCCATGAGCAAAGCAGATCTTTGCTGGTGGAGAACAACGCCGTGAAAGTTAGCATCACAGAGCAGGTAGGCTGGCCCAGAGCAATCTTAAGGTGAATCTTGAGCTCCATGCATCTAAACTTCCTTTGTACTCACTTCAGGGAGTCTTATTAGAAGTTCCAGCTTTGATCGGCCTCCTGAGTCCTCTGCCATGCCACACAAATCCCTGTTTGATAGTCTAGGATCTCAGTGACTCTGACGTGACCAAAGGCAGACCTGCAGACAGGTGGTGGGAGAAAACTGATCAAAGGTATATGACTGACAGGTAGAGGCAGAATCACAGTTTTGGACTGAATCACGGCAATTAAGTACCAGGTTCTGGTGTGAATCTAGCTCTAAGACATTCAAGTAGCTCAAGAGCTGCTTAATTTAATAGATTTTTATGCGATATATATGAGGTTATCTGCACGAAATGTAAAAAAAACCCCAACCCACCCATTAGGATGAACACATGCCCTCAGCTAATTCCCAACAATCTGAGCACATATAAACAGAGGAATGATTTCCCTCCAAGGGCTGTAGGCCGCAAACAATCCACACAGAGATCTAGCATACTTAAGTGAAAGAATCACAGTAAATTACTGAAGATTAGTCTCTGCATTATTTCTCCATGCTGTAAGAGACATTTAAAAAAAATGTTGAAAGTAACCACTTGAAATAGTTTCAGATCTGATGGAAATGAGCTGTGGTGATAGAAGCCTTGTGCCTTGCAGGAAGCATTCAAACCCCTGGGGACTGATATCTGCATCATTTTTCATCAAAAGAACGAGTGCCCCGAGTCCTTTTGTGCCCCAACAGACAATGAATCTTTCCCTTCTTTTTCAGGCTGCATTTTACAGTTCTGACTGTGAAGCATACATCTGCTACTTCAAGTCCTCTGCTGTACCAGTTTTGACTTGTCAAGCCATGGACTAAACAAAAAGAAAAGATGGCAACTGTTCTTTTCAAAAAGTACTCTGTGCAAACTTCATGAGTTTTTCGTATCCTAATGAGGAAATATTGATGCCTGGCCACATTCATTACTGCAGTTGATGCCCCTTTAGTAATGAAGATTAAAAACAGAGAAAAGACAAAAATTTGCATTTGTATTTACACTTTTACTTGTGTTTCTAATTTTTTTTTTTATTTTTTACAAGATTTATATAGGCGTTCAGAGATGATTCAAAAACACCTGCCATGGGTTTAGAAACAAGGCAAAGCCATGAGAGGGCTAGATCTCTCAAATGCGTGCTGCTAAGCTCCCATTTATACAGCACCACACATTAAATGCTTAGCATACTGCTTCTCATATATAGACAAAACTGGAACTTTCTGTTACAGAAGTATTTTGTCATGGTTTTCTTGCATTCACTGTGACACATGGATATTTTTCTCATAAATTTTCAAGGTGTAGTTGTTTTTGTTTAACGATATTTCCTGAACAAGCATTGTAAACCCTAGTGTAGCCTTCTAGAAAGAAATATTAAGGTAGTAAGTGGATAAAGTTCTTCCAAATCATAAATTCAGGCATAGGTGTGTGTGTGTGTGTGTGTATACATGCCAGGCATCTTCTATTTCAATACCAGATTCTTTGCTGATGTCCTCGATAATCTATGGGGTGTTTGGCTGAGAAACAGGAGACTCCACGGTACTGGAAAACCAGAATTTATGTGGAGCTTTACTTCGAGGGTTCCTAGAGACTGTCAACTCAAACAATAAATAATGTTCAGAAGAAAAGACATTAAAAGATTTCATGCATGCTGCTTAAGTATACTTGGACTGGGAAAAAAGGTTGTCAAGGCTAGAAACTTCTGTTACAGATATATATGCATCTTCTTACTTGCAGGTACCTGATTTATAACCTGAAAATATTCCTAATGCAATTAAGAATCTGTTTCAGACACCCAATTCATCACAGCCTAGTTTTTGTTTACAGCTCTTGGAAGCTCTTGCTGTTGGAAGGCTGAGGAGGCGAACAACCAAAGGCAGCCTTTAAGCACATGTAGTTGAAATTGGACATTGAAATTAGGAGGTTTTCTGAGGCTAGAAAAGATGACTCCATCAGAAGAACAGATTAAACACACTTTTGAGCATGTGAAGCACCATTTATACTGTGTGCCTGAGTCTGGATTTAGGGTCTGAATATATCCAAGGACCTGTGGAGTCAAAGCTACTTGAGAAGACGGAGAGACCTGTCCACCGCAGTAATATTTAGGAAGAGACTCATCTGAAGGACTCATCAGAATCTGTTATTGATACTGACTTTTAGCAGACTGTGCTTGTCCCTATCCCTTATGTATCCCTTTATCCATATACCCTTTATCCATACTTACAAGTTACATAATCTATGACTCCCTGTCATCCTTACCTCAGAAATTTCTGTGGTGAGAGCTGCCCCGCAAGAGTTGTACCTTATCCTTGAGCATTCTTACTTCATGATGAGTGAGTTTTTCTTCACCCTTCCCTTCTTCCATCAGTCTCCTTTCTCCAATTTTGTATTCCTCCAGAGAACAGTTGAAATTCAGCTTTCAAGCTGCAGTTACTATATTTTTAAGATAGACACATGAGCAGCTAGAAGTCTGGGAAGGCAGCCAAGCTCCCTTATCACTGGAAAGAAATGGGAGCACCAGGTTCAAAGGAAGGAAGAAGATTGGAGGAAAAGAAAAGAGACAACTAAGCATGTCATCAGTCAAAAGCCCTGTGGATAGGTAAATTACCCCAGGAGCAGTTAAATATTTAGAACCTATTTCAAATCACTTAGCAACTAAGCTGATGGCCTGACATCATCAACATGTTAACTTATGTTGCTGAATTTACACAGAGTCTTAAAATTTGGTCTTGCTAGATAAGCTTTTAGCATTTCAATACAAGAGCAATATCTGACTTTGGTAGCTGTTGACATTTGATGGAAAGTGGTAGAATTCATGTCTAAGTAATACACCTTCACACAAAGCCAAAGGACAGTGTCTGAAAGAAGCACTCAGTACCAGTTCTGATTAACTCTGAGAGGGTGATGGAAAGAACTAAGCAATGGAGCAAACAGGTGTCAGATCTCACCAGGAAAAATTAGAGAATGGCAAAAAATGAAGACATTTAAAATCATAAAAATAGAACCACTCAAAACCAGACTCCTTCAGAATCAGACTTCACAGCCTCTCTGGGCATTCTCTTCCAGGGCACAGGCACCTGCACAGTAAAAATGTTCTTTCTCATATTCATTTTGATGAACCTATTTTTTATGTACTGCATCTAAAACAAAGACTTCTTTTTCATTGAATAACAACGATGTAGAACTTTTTTTGCCTATTTTATGCTTTTAGTATTGATGCCTAATAACAGAATTTGAGGATAACTTGATGACTAATGATACCTGCATTATCAGTGTCTATGTCAATTTTATTATTTGGACATTCAAATCATAAGACCACAATGTTAGTCTTATTACCAAGACTTAAAGCTGTGGTTAACTTCATGTGAAGAGCTGTTTTCTGTCCCTTAAACATTATGTGAATTATGTACCTTTGGGCCAGCCCTGCTCTTAAGTAAATGTGTGACAGATCTACTGAAGTGCATAGATTTACACATCAAAATGTAAGCTACTCTGCTCATGCCCTGGATTTACCTATGAAGCACAGATTTGGATTGTAACAAAATACCACAATAATTCATATATTAAAGCCTGTAACTTGCATTGCATGTGAGCTCTGCACAAATGAAACACTGCTCCTCAGGAATCACACAAGTCAGGTGTGCGTACATACCTAGGTTATAATGCTTTCAAACCTGACAGTGAAACAGTAGGGGGAAAAAAAAAGGAAAAAAGAAAAAGATTAACTACTGATTTTGGTGGGATCAGGTTTCTACCTAAGTTCTATGTTCAAAATGAAATCTTTAGTGGCATTAATTTTCTTTTTAGCTGTCTAGTTTATACATATGCAAATATAGGAGCACAGTAATCTATACCATACTCCCCAGCTGACTGCCCAAGACTCACAGTTTTAGTTTCATCCTTTTTCTCATTCAGATGCAAAGAATGTTGGATGTTCTCTGAAAAATGGAATTTATGCCAACAGGGCCTCGCTCATCCTCCCAGGCTGTGAAAGCCTACAGCTGAGTAAGTAGAAAGAACAGGATGAATGTTTGGAAATACCTGTAGGCTTATGGAATTCAGGGATCCCAGGCCTGTGTGGGATGACCATCTCAGTAGCTGTGTATGCTTCCAGCTTTTCTTTGGCCTCATGGTAAAGTAAGAGAAAAGACCTGACCAGTCTGAGAGATTTTCTGTTCACGTGCAAAGACGAGCCATAGGTGATGCTGAAGGGAGAAAAAAGAAAACTCCTCTGGAAGGTAAAATTGTGAACTAATGCTGTCAGACAGTTTGATCTACAGAGTTCAGAATCACAGCTATGGATTTAGGTACTTCACAGCAGGCTCAGAACAGCTCTGCATGTTAAGTACTCTCAGATTTAAGATCCTGAAGACGCCTTACAGAGAGGGTATCAAAACAGAGCTCAGAGTTTGTGCCTTCACAGAAGTTACATCTTTAGAGTTTTTCTAGCTTTGGTAAGCACTACCCTAGTCTTTAATAATGAGAAGCTGCCTGGTTGTTTGAGCTGACATATCTGACAATCAGGTTAATATTTGCCTTCTCTGAGTCTAGACTGTGATGAAAAAAAAAGGGTTCTCTACTCCCTCAAAACTACAGGTGAATTGCCAAAATTGCAACTGGTTCAGCCATGTGTTTGTAACAATTGCTTATGTTTGTAATTTTGCTTATGTTAATTTAAATCTTCCTTCTCTGTAAACACCCTGCTTGTGTTAATAGTTCTGTCTGTAAGCAATGAGCATATTTCTGTCCTAGTACAACTTTTAGACTCTCAAGATGCAGTCTTAATAAATTTCTATAAAATATACTGTAGAGGATGTGTAGTTGCACTTAAATTAATACGTGACAGGAACACAGAGCATGTACACAGGGCTGAGTGGTTTCAGAGGCCAAACCCAGCAAGCCCCTGCCAAATTATAGAGGTATACCTTTTGAAAAACAGAAATCAAGGCTGACCTTTTGTAGAAGAAAACAGGAAATTTCACTAGTTAACTTAGCATACTCAAAGATTCTTCTTGTCCTGTCTCAAATAGTTTTATTTCCTTATCAGATTTAGGCTGACACTAACTATAAGCCATACAATGTGAAGGCTGACATATGTTTAATATTCTAATTCCTGCCCTCAAACTTCTCATTTTTTAACATGGATCTTTGTCATTCCATGGCTCTCCTACTTTACACTAGTCTTTGATTCCTGTCTGCATATTATCGCTTCAGTGAAGGAGAGTTGCCACCAAGAATTTTAATCCTTAAGGACACATGACAGAGACTTTAACTCCACCATGAAATGATGTATAAGGTATTAAAATCTTATAACTAAAATTGGAATTCAGTTAAGTGAGCACAGAAAGCTTCGACAGAGTTAAGCAACCAAAAGCTTTTTTCATTTGGATATAATGGAGCTGAAACAATCTTTGTTAAAGCCATTTATTATGGTACAAAGTTATTTTACAAATTATAAATTGTTATATAATTAATTGTAAAGTAGACTATGATGCAGATTTCTATAGGATGTCTCCTTCAAGACAAGCTTGAATAATTATAGAGGCTGAAAGAGTGTAATTGATAAAGACACATCTTTCCCTCATTGAGATTATGTATTATTTGATGGCTTAAGGAATCTATAGAAACACCCTATTTGGTTAGAAGGATTTAATCTTCCCTCTTCCATTCACTTTTTCACTGATCTGTGGCTCCATAATTGATTTATAACTTAACTGGCATGAAGTTGGAACTCATACTTCAGCAAAACAGTTGGATTTTCTATTTATAATCTTCAGCAACTGTAATAGGGGTATTAGCAAGTTCTTCATTCTTTTGCATCATGAAATAGGCCCTCAAAGAGTCTGAAGGAGAATTTTTCCCCATGCAAGAAAACTTGTCAAGCCAGTAGAGATGCTCTGTCAATTCCAGTTCCAGCAGTGGTTCAAAGGTGAACATTTCAGTTAGTTTCTGTGTTTGGTGTTCCTACAGGCAGAAGGATGCCGTTATTAGTTTTGCTTAGAAATTATAATTAACCATTATAACTTCTGCCAGCTTTTAGTCTCCTAAAGCTACTGATTTTTATTTTTTTTTTAACTTTTTTGGGGTTCTTGTGACTGATGAAAATTTTCCTCTTGTGTTTCTTTTTTTCTGGGTTGTGGACAGTACAATTAACTTTTTTTTTTTCCATGAAAATATTTCTAAAGATATCCAGATAGAAATGCTTTTTAAGAAAATAAACACGTATAGGATGGGAAACACTCACAGAAATGCAGTGAAGCTTTTCTAAAGTGTCTTAGCTAGACTCAGAGTGACCTTTGGTTAAGATATCTTCTCAAGGTGATAAGCTTGTATTTCTGTCTTCTACAAAGATTAGCTTGGAAGTCATTACAACTACCTGGAAATCCCCTTCAGGTGGTGTAATACAGATATATTGACACTTCAGTGAACTCCAAATATATCTGTGTCTTTCTATTATATAAATACGCAATTTGTGCTCTTCCCAAATCGTTCCTCCGTTGGAGAAGCACTGCAGAGCAAAAGCTTCGGTGGCTTATCCATAGCACCATCATGGTGACTGTCACTTTTGGGCAAATGGATAATCATGGATCTTACATCACAAATGCTGATGTGGGAAAGCCATTATAATGTCTTTTACAGTACTTGGACAAATCAAGAGATACTGCTTGTGCACTGCAGTGTAACCACTCTTAGTACCAAATTGTTGAATTCCCTCTCAGAAGGAATGGGAAAAAATATGCCATCATTTAGGGAGAATCAGAGATTTAAATCAGAGATTTAAATGGCAACTACTTAGCAGAAAAGCTAGCTTCAGTACAGAAATTGACTTCTGTTGCCAGTAGCAATGGCAACAATCAAATAGTTTTGTGACCAGTCAAAGGATTGATATCTTGGAAAATTCCGATACATTGAAACACAAATTTCGTGTGGGTACCATTTTGAAAAACTGTCAGTGAAAACACTTGGCATTTGTAGTCAAACTTAATGGATGCTAGAAAAGAACAAATAGTGCAGTTAAATGTAGTGTAGAAATCTTTATTCTGTCTAATTCAGACCAGGGAACTGTACCTTCTAACACCACTATTGAAAGTGAGCCCTTTGGCCTTTGGATTGTTACCTCACTTGCGGTGAATCCCGCTTTGTGTTTCAGCAGGTTCTTAAAGGTACTGTTTCTGTTCCTGTAAATAACATTATTGGTTTTGACATGATAAATATATTTTCTTGATAAGGTAATTTTTTTCATTTTATTCTAACGTAGGTATGCATATCAAAAATTATTGCTCCTCCTGGAGAGGGATGTAGAAAAAAGCTGGTTAAATGCATGTATCCCCTTGCTGAGGAGGGAGACTGAGGCCCTGAAGGAAACTTCAACCCTTGGATGGAACAGGATCCTGGCAGGAGCCATCACCTGTGTAAACAAGCCCACACAGGAGCAGAATTTCTAGTAATAACTGTAGCCTGTCAGGCACCCACATTGGAACACTCTGTTCCTCATGTGCCTGAGGAAGATGATCCACCTTGGAGCACATCTTGGATGACTGCAGCCCATGGGAAGTACCCATGGGCAGCAGTGAGTGAAGGACTATATCCCATGGGTGGCATCCCATTCTGGAGTTGTGAGTGTCTTCTCTGGGAAGGGTTAGGAAGGTCTGACAGAAATGCAGGAGTATTCTTGTCCTTGTGAGGAACCTGCGAGTTTGCCATAATGGTTACATTAGGCCTGGATTTTGTGTTTTCTCCTTGAATTAATGTGGTCCCGGCAAAGTTCTCTTTCCCATCTGAAAATTGGTTGACTATTTGATTTAGCAGTGTACCTAATTTAGTCTGTTTTGAGTCCTTTTCTGTCTTTGAGTCCTCCACTATGAACTCAAAATTCAAGGGGTTCCTGGACTAAGGTTAAAACCAACAAACCCTATGCCCACCGTATCTCTTGTACAGCTTGAATGAGGTGCCAGACAGCAATGCACAGGGAGATGTATATTATGTAGATGTATAAAGGTATTTTTTTGCATGTAGACTGCCTGGAATTATGCCTTGGAAGTGAAAAATATTTGCCTGTACAGCGCAATCCCTCCTGAAAAGACTCAGTCTCTTTCTGCGGCAGAATCAATGAATGCACTTATTCATAAATACTCAAGTCTTATCAAAGTTAGGGCACACATTTATATTTGGCAAGAGTTCTTTGTAGGAGATGACCTGGAAGCACAGTTAGCCTCAGGAGTTTCAATGTTTGAATAAATATGACATTTGAATTCAAAAGGCAATAATGTGTATTATGTTCTGGAACCATATGTTGAAAAAGTATTATGATTATTGCTTAGCAAATAATGTACTAGCAATATGTCCATTGTGGATGTAGTCTTGACAGCAGTGTTAACTCCTTAACATTCTCTTTTCCATATTTCAGTCAGATAGCTCATGCAAAAACACGAAAATATTCTATCTCATATCAGCGTTCTGAAGTTTGATGATACCAGAAGAAGAAGTTTGAAATTTCTTATGTGCTGCATATGGGGTAATACAATTTGGAGTATTACAAAAAAGATCTGAATCAAGGGTCAGGTGTCTAATTGATATTTAATTGAAGTAGGCAGTGAGGCAGTAGTGGGAGGTAAGCTTGACATCATACATATTAATCTTTCCAAATACTGATCCCAGTTACAACTTCTATGTTTTGTAGTTGCAATATGCACAAGAAAATTCCCATTTGCAAGCACAGTGATAGCGGTGTGGTAGTTGAGCTTTCATTCTAGAAGCAACTGTCTCTGGATTTCACAGCCCTGAGCTCGTGGCCCATACACCTCTGAAGTTTCATTTCCTGGTCTTCTGAGGAGGTGCATGAGCTAACATGCCTACACATATTTCGTCACTACAGAAGCAAGTGGCAAGTAAGAAAGTTTACAGCTTTGCCACTGCAGAGTGCTGTAGAGAAGCAGAGATCTCATTTCTCTCTGTTCTCTTAAAAGACCTTGGGAAAACATTGGAGAATTGTAGAAAGTTTTTAGATAATGTTAATTAGTTTTCTGTTCTAAGCTGAGGCTAATGAAATTTTTGTAGGTCTGTTTCTATATCACCTCCAATTTGTGTAAACTTTGTCTGACTGGACCTTTCACATACCGCGATATAGTAATAATGATATGAACAATTAAAATGCCGTGTTAATAAACTGTTAATGTTTAATTGTTTTATAAAAAATGAAACATGAGTAAGAGTCAGTTCATATGTCTTTTCTGAAGTAATTAATTGTGAGGCATATATTTTGTTTTCTTTCCCAAACCCTGCTGTCTACTACAAAACATTTTGCATTTAAACAAGCTCAGCTCAATAATTTTTTGAATTTTAAATTACTGCTTTTGGACAGTTTCATGAGTTTGTATTCTTGTCCCTTTTGAAACTATAAATATGTATCACATTGTACTGAATTTTAAAATTAACTTAAAAAAATATATATTCCAGAAGGGGCTGTGGGATGAAAAGCAATAGGTCAAGCTTCAAAGCTTAACTGTGCAGGGCAATGGGAACTTCTATAACTGTTTCCCTGTTCCCACAACAAATGGGAATACCTAACATTAGAGGCATGAACAATAACCCAGAAGTCCTGTTTGTTTTCCTGTTGATAATTGGTCCTTAGTACTCAGTGGTCCATTGGAAATGTTCCTAACTGTAGAATCTGTAGGGAAAATTACAGAATGGAAAGAATAACTGTTTTAAACACTCAGAGGACACAGTCTTGAAAGAATGTTAGGCTATTTGGGATTATTAAATCCCTTCATGGGCTACAAGGCCTGCTGTGCTTACTTTTAATAGTAGGCTCTTGTAATGGTACAGGTGGACATGGAGATGAAGAAAGACTTTTAAGTTCTAAACAGCCTAACATTTCTTTCTTGTGCATTTATGAATTTTTTTTGCCTGTGTATTTAATACTTGATGCAGCTCCACCACTTAAAAACTGCAGGGTGAGTGGGATTTATAATAACTTTTCTTCCACTACTGGGGTTAGAAGTATTTTATAAAGACACTATAAATTAAATTAAACTAAGTTAGGGATTATACTGAGCATGGAATAGACATCTTTCAAATTTTCACAGATTTTATGTTGTGAAGAGTACGTAATGACTAGGCCCTGGATGATGAAGTTACTGCTTTAAACAAGTTTGCCACTATGCTGCAGGATTTGATAGGCTTTGGACAAGACAAGGATTGTCCCTGTGAGGTTACTATTAGGTATTGGTGAGCTACTTTTTTGTTCACCAAGTGGAATTAATATTCTGAGAAGGTGGCATTGATCTAAGTATGCTTTGAGTTTCACTGTGACTCTTTTAGTATAAGCATATAAGTCTCTAATATATTCCAAAGTAATCAGAAAATTTTAGTTCCTAAAATATGCTATACAAGATCTGTAGATTTTCGTGAAAAAGACATGCGTACACATGAACATATGTTGGCAGCAGTGCTGTCATAGCCTGACCAGTCCAGAATTTCCACAATTTCAGCACAATCCTTGCTGCTTTCTTTTTTTACCCTCTTTTAAATTTCTAGCAGTCTGTTAAACGTTAGGTTTTTTCCCTTTTGTTTTTCTTTCTTGTAGGGAATTTTCCCTCATTCTTTTGCTGAGGAACACTAACTACTGGATAGTTACGAGAGACAAAAGACGTGGCCAAGCTCAGGGGAGGAGGGCACCTGGCTGCACTTCTCGTGAAGCCGGAGCGCCCCCTGCAGCCGCGGGGGAATCACTGCACCTGCCCTGCCCACCGGGAGCCACCAGCGCCCCTGCTGGCCGTGACCGGAACTGCGCCAAAGGGGAAAGCGCCTGCGGCCGAGAAGGCGTCACTGGGTTCTGGTTCTGGTTGTTGTTAATGCTACGGTTGTTGTTGTTTGTTTGGCTTGTTATACATACTAGTAGAGAACTGTCATTCCTTTTCTCATATCTTCATCTGAAAGCCCCTTAATTTCAAAGTTATAATAATTCAGAGGGAAGGGGGTTGTATTTTCCATTCCAAGGGAGGTTACTGCTTTCCTTAGCAGACACCTGTCTTTCAAATCAAGACACAGTCCTAACACCTAATTTCTTTAAGCAACAACTTAATGTATTTATGCATTCTCACAGTCTTGTAGCTGTAAAAAGTCACTTCTTCCTGGAAATGATCAGACTTAATAATTCAAGTGATGCAACACACTTTTGCTTCTCGTCTCTTCTGTCACTGCCCAGAAGACATCAACTCAACTAGTTCCATTAATGCACAAATAGCTCTGTAAGAATGTGAACTGCACTATTATGCTTATTTCAGAGAATATAGTGAATATATCTCATGTTCCTGTGTAACCTGCCTATAATTCCAGAAATATGTTATCCTGGGATATGGAATGCTGATATTTACCAGAGTTCCTGCTACGAAAGACTGCTAGGAACCCAGCTATATGTCAACTTCTCTTCCTCTAAATGCTAAATGAGTCACATCATTCCAAAGATGAAAAACCTAAAAATCATACTCATTTTTCTTCCTACCTGCACTTTAAATGAAGACTGCATAAGCTATTAAATAGTTCCATTGTTATCACTGAGTAAGAAAATTTTCCAGTCGTGACAAATGTGAACAGCTAACATCCAAACAGCTTCTATACCTGGATCACTGACAGTTTGCACAGGACTGATTAAGAAAATTTTCAGAAAAGGAAATAGCATACATTGGGTTTCCATGGTATAGGCCCTGTGGACCTACACTTTGCCCTGGCATGCACATTCCTTTACAACAGCAACAGTGAAAGGTTCTTAGTCCCCTCCCCACTTCCCGGGTCTCTCTGTACTTTGAGCTACACAGCTTTATTAGGAGGGCATTAAAGCCTCCTGGAAGGTAAGGGAATGACATAGCTGTCTCTCAGGATTATTTCAGCAGGTGCCCTTGGGGCTATAATAACTTTGGCAGCCTTTTCCAGTTTATCCCTGTAACCCTGAGGATTGAGAACACAAGTTCTTGTTTAAAGGAGGATCTCTAAGGTAAGAGATATTCCTCAAGTACAGAAAAGTGCAACCTCTTCAAACAGATCTTGAACTGAAAATAAATGGTGAGAGGGCATACAGGGCACACAGTAAACTTCTAGTTTTCAAAGCACTGACACTAAGAACAAAGAAGTACCTAACTGAGCTATCACATAATTAATTCTCTAGTATGCAGTTCCATTCCTCAAACATAATGAAATCTGCCTGTGCAACAAGTCATCACAACGTTTATAAACCATGCAAAATGCAGCACAAATAAGAGGTAAGTGATACTTCAGTGATACTTGCTCAGCGACGTGTTACTCCCTCCAGAGAAATGGAGCTTCCTCCAACGTTGCTCCCATCATGCGTATGATAGAAAGTACAACATTCTTACATATAAAGACTGTGTGTCAGTAAGAACAAGTTTCAGAAACAGTGTTAGTGGTTCCTGGAACAAAGGAAAAGAGTTTCTACTTTGAGTACCTTTGGTTAATTGTAAAGAGCAAAAAAATCTGTGCAGAAAAAAAAATACCAAAAATATCTGCTAATTTATAAAAGTCTTCCTATAGAATCACAACAGTACTTTCATTGAGCAGACAAGGAATAGGAGCGAACAGCTCTTTTCTCTGCAATTTCTGGCTATCAAATTGATTTTCTATGTGTAATTTCACTAATCTCTTGTTCTAGAGCATGGCAAAATCTCTGAAACAATACAGAAGTAGGCAATAAAAGGAGCATCTCATCTGCCAATCAAGAAAGGAAATGTCGAAGACTAATTATTAATAATTAGACTGGTTATTAAACTGTCAGGAAGCAGAAGACTGCTTTCTTGGTAAAATTAGACCTTCCAACTGAAGGAGTAGGGAATACTGAACAGCAGTGAGCTATTTGGCCTGACAAGCCTATCCAAAAGGATGTGTGACTCCACAGCTCATTCTTCCACTCCAATCACATAGAAATTACTTACATAAATGCTTTGACAACATAAATTGTCAAATATGGTTTAAATTCTCTACATTAAACCAGCCAGCCAGTTCCTTATCCACCAAATTATCCATCCACGAAATCCATATCTCTTCATTTTAGAGAGAAAGACATTGAAAGGGACCATGTCAAAGGCCTTAAGGAAGTCCCAGTAGATGCCAACCATAGCTCTGCTCTTGTCCACTGACACAGTCACCCCATCACTGAAGGACACTAGTTTGGTCAGGCAGGACGTGCCCTTGGTGAAGCATCTTTTATGAAATTACTACAGCATGCACACAAGTAATACATAATGGAAACCCATAATATGTGCATGGCATATAGTGCCAGTCAGAAATATGAAATGACCAACACACGATTTTGAGTGTGATTAAAGATATAGCTGCAATGCCTGTGAAATGCTTTACTGTCAACCAAAACTTAAAACCTAGTTATGGTTCTATGTTCAAAATGCCTTTTAGAGGTTTATTCATGTGCATAAAATCCTGAAAGTTGAAACCTCTTTAAGAACTGGCTTTCAAAACACGCAGAGAAAAAATAAAAAATGTTTTATGTGGCCACTAATTTTATAATCAGGATGCCATTCAGCTTAAAATAGCAAAGCCTTCCTTCTATTCAACAAAGATGAACGCTTCACGGTTTTTTTTTCACAGATTCTTTCTCATACACTGTGTTAATTAACATATTTGCTCAAAACCACAAAAGCTCCACCAAACCAGGTATTATTCTTTTCCTTCAGGAAAATTTTATATCATCTGCCAACCCCTGCAGCCGATCTGCTGTTTACTACCCCTTCCTAAATAAGAATGGAGCAAAGCACAAAGTAAAAAAAAATTAAAATCAGTGGCTTCATGGCCTGATTAATGAGCAGAGAAACAAACCTTTTATTTAAGAAAATGATGAACACAAACCCTGGACAGGAGGTAAAAATGCAGAAAGCCTCACAGAGCACAAGCTTAAAAGATCAAGTCACAGTCCCACATTCCACTTTATTTCTTTCCTTCAAACACTCATAGAAGCTGAAGCTTTGAAGCAAAACTAAAATTTACTGGCTGAAGATATTCTCCTATGTTATCTTCTAACAAGGCAATGTAAAATTAACAAACATATATGCATATTTTATCACAAAATTTCAGTCAATGTCTAACCATACTTTACCTTTTGAATCAAGACTGGAAGAACATTGAGATTAATACTTTTAAGTTGAAAGTTTTATTTATTTCTAAATATATGTTCACTCTTTACTGAAAGAAAGATAAGAAACCAATAAAAAAAAGATAATGCAGTGCCCAGACCCACATACCACCTATAATTATTCAATTATTCTCCTTAAGTAAGAACCCAAACTTTTTTCTGCTCCCTTTTAAAATTAATTTTCATGAATACTAAAGGACAAAAAAGTCAAGAAGCTTTCATAGACTTAGTTAATGGCCATCAGATCAGATAAAATCAACACAGGATACCAAATGTCCTCCTTTTCCAAATGCAGCTATTAAATATGATGCACCACACTTGAAATATTTGTTGCCTGTTTCTTTCTTTACAAATTGTTTAGGTTCACTTTTGTGAGCACACTTTCCAAGTACTAGATAGTAATAATAGCAATATTTTCCAATTTGTCTTCATATGAACCAATTCAAATAGCACAATCCTGCTCCTGCTTTGGAACAAGATATCAATCAGCTTAAAGAAAGGTAACCTCTCTTTTCCAAGAACATAATGAAGGCCGGCAAAAAGCCAAGAAAACTTCCAACAGATTTCAGGGAAAAAAAATTCACTGAAAAGTAAGAAGTAGGTCTTACCTGTTCCCTAGAGGACCCAGCACATCAAGTTTCAGTTTAAAGACAAGAAGGAAAAAGGGCAAAAAAACCCAAGGTATTTTTAGAGTTATTGTTTTTGCAACCTGAACAACTTAAACAATATCTTCAAATGTTTTATGAATCTTGATTCAGGAGGAGAACAAATTCCAAACAAAAGAAAGGATTTCTTTATGCTTCTTCTCATCAAAAAACCCCAAACAACCCAACCCAGACTATTTCCAATTGGTGTTTCTACTGAAAGAACATCATAAGGAATGTATTTTGGAATATATTTTCTAGAAACCAATAAGAGAATATTTTTTGTAAATAGTTAGTTAGCTGTTACTACATTACCATAAACAGCTGTGCAGCATGCAAGAATATGCTATTCAACCACATGGTTTATTAAAAATGGAAAAATCTGCACTAACTTCACTCATAGGAAAGGTTTATTCTGAAATTCTACCGAGTTAGTGAGTACTACTGAGGCTGAGAACACTTCTACAATGTCAAAAACAACTTAGGTTTCACTTCTGCAACTCCCAAAAAGACCTAAGCCCTGAAAAATCTCTCCTCTTTAAATCAAAAACCACTAGGAGGACACATAGCAGAGTAGGAAATTTCTAAAGTTTTCTTCTCTGCATTTTGTTCTGCATTTTGACAACCAAAACCAATAGCAAAGTTCCCATTCACTCCAGATGACACTCAGAGCTGCAGTTAATACAGGCTGACCTGCAACAAGAGGAAGCCTTGCAAATCTCAATATGAAGGAGATGCTTCCTTGGGATCGTCAGGTGGTATATTAGGCCAGAAAGTAAGATTCCCAGAAACTATTCTAGATTTTCAGAATAAATTACATTCACATCAGCAGAACTCTGAATTATTCAACAGTCTCAAGCATGTGTCAACATACTACCTTGACTCAAAATTCTGAATAGCACTAGAATGTGCTGTCATTCACCATTAGTCTCACTAACAAATTCATTGCCTAGAGGCCATGAACTTACAGAGCTTAGTATGGTATGTCAGTAAAGATTTATAGTAACTCTTATAAAGTTTACGTCAGTGTATTATTAGCAAAATCTCTGTAGGAAGTGCTCGTGAAAAATTCAAAGTACATATAAATACTTTTCCTAGGATAAAAATCCCTGCATATGGCTAAGGCATAAAAAAATATTCAGACAACCCAAACTGAAACGCAAGCATGGCCACGTATATCTAAGATACAGTACTGTATAATAGAAAAGTGGAAAACAAATTTATTTTCTTTTCTAATTTCCTCTTTCTAAATGCTATTTCTCTACATTACTGCCTTCAGCGCCAAGCCTCAGCATTATGGTTTAGTTAAAAAGGTAGTGTTAGTTTACAGGTTGGACCTGATGATCCCAAAGGTCTTTTCCAACCTAGTTAATTCTGTGATTCTGTGAAGCTCTGTCACCATGTTTATTGCTTCCATAATTATGCTGCAAAATATGGGAGAACCATAACTTTTTGAGGGAGATATAATTTTGTCCATAAGAATGAAAACTAAATGTTGTCCATACTAATTGGTTATGGATGGCCAGTATAAATCTTTTGTGCTCTCTGAATTGGCATGTAGCACTTAACTCCCTCTAATCTCTTTGTCCATATTTTTCTTTATTAGTTCAGCATGTCAAGGTAGACAGATTACACTACTCAGGATGTAATTCTTGTCAGTCACTGCAGCCCTGTCTCTCTGAACCGAAACAGTATTCTGCCAAGTATTTCAAAGGTCTTGGATTGGTACTGCAACCCAAAAAACCACAAGCTAGGAATTATGCTCAGTCTAAAAGAGATTAGTTTTAAAAATGCCTTTAGTTTTAAAACTAAAGACTAGTTTTAAAAATGGGAAGATAGGGATGTCTGTTAGGACTATTCATATAGTAAAATGCTCACCACTCTGAGACTCCTTAGGTTCTGAATGCCATTTCTACAAGGGTCAAGATCCCATCTTTCATGGATTTGTACTAAGCTTCAGTGATGATTGAAAACCTTACTCCCTTTGACTTACCTAGGAATCATCTAGGGGTATCATGCAGTATAGGTTTATGAATCTCAAACTACTATTGGAGGAAAAACTGCCACAAGTTCACACAGACTTGATGCACATCACAAAGTTTTTTGAAAACAGAAGGATTACTTGCAAAATAAAATTCCTAATGTTCCCATTTAAAAATTTAATTTTTTGATCAAAACCAGGTATGGACTGTCATAGACTGATTACGACTATGAACAGGCTGAAAAACAGTGTTTTAAGGTGTAAGGTGCCTGGCTTCCCTTCAGCATGAAACCTGCAAAACCTGAGGCTTTATCAATTTCACTCCTGATTTGTTAGGAAGAGGTGAGGAAAATGGAAGTGTTAATGTGTCAGCATGGCAACCAGATGAGTGTAAGGAAAAGTGAGAAGAATCTCACTGAAAAAGAAGGAGCAGGGAAATGGGAAAAACTGAAAAGATAAAGAAGAATCAAAACGGCCATAGAGGTAGTCTGCCCATTTGGTTTGCTTGCCATCTTTTTGGATTTAGTTTTTAGGGGCAATAAAAGTAATCCATCCACAAACACCAAAGAAGCTAAGAAGTAAATGACCATTAAAGAATATATTTAAATATAGAAACAAGTGCGGTGAAACTCTAAGGAGAATATTTAGGTGTTCAATAAAGCTCAAATTAGTTAATAGATGCAAAGGCTGAAAGAAAATTGGCTGTGGTGTTTCATCGCATTTTAGAAAGTTTTATACTTTCTGTTTGGTGACAAGCTCATCAGAGTGCCTTAAAAGTACTTAGACTGTCAAGTTCCACTACCCTTACTGGATTTTTTTCCAAACTTTCCACTATTTCTGATAGTTGAACATTTTTCCTGGTTTTCTAAACTTTAATGTAGTTATTTTAATTTGGTGTTTTATCAGTCTTGTTATATAGCTAAACTAGTCCTTTTCCTTTCCTAGAGGTCATGCTTTCATTTTGCTATGCCAAACAAACCATAGTTTATCTCGTTTTTGCTCACAACAGGTTGCATATTGACTCTTGTCTGTATCCTTTTTCCTAAACACTGTATTAGAAACACTCCTACTGTAAAAGAACATAGAATGCTAGCAAGGAACCCTGGGATCTCGCCATCTCTTCCCTTGGAAATATCTTTTTTCATAACTCTTGACTTGCACTTTTTCTGTTATCAACTGTTACACTTAATTCCCCTAATCTTTTGTCATTTCCAGCTAAACAGTTTTCAGTTAATAATGAATTTTCTTATTACCACTCCCTAAGGATAGGACTAAGCAGCTGTACTATTAAATTTCATCTCATACCTTGCAGGCTATTTCACAAGGTGACCCAGTTTTTCATCCCTCTTTTTGATGATGCTGAACAACTTTGTTTTATCAGCAGGCCTCATTAGCTCTCTTCTGCCAAAAACTTTAATGAAAATATTAAATTATGTTGGTCCAAAGACTGATCTCTGAATCTCTGTAAGTTTCCTCCAAACTGATAATTTTCTTCTCAGATCAGGCCAATGCAATTTCCTCTTCAACCACATTAAAGCCTTTACAAAATATATTCTCAAGTAATGGTTTCAAATTATTTTCTGATATGTTATCTTTGCTTAATCCATGAGGTGTTGGTTGTGGTTTTTTTTAAATTACACTTTCAATTTCATTGTAAGTGTAATTTAAAAATTTTTCATTGTAAGTGAAATTTTTTAAATTTCACTTACAATGAAACTTATTACACAGGTAGTGAAGGAACATGGGGCACTTTTTTCATCATTCAAGGGAAAAGGTTAGATAACCTGGTTTGAAAACATTCATTTGAGTTTCACTTCCACTCCAGTGGAAGTAGTTTTCATATTCTAGCCTTTCCTCCACCACTGTTTAGTTTACCTCCAGTTATAAGCCTCCAGTTATAAGATGAAAATTTAAAACCCAGTTCAAGGGCTCTGCCCAGACTTCTCCAAATCTCTAGTTTCACAAGATGCTATCTTTGTTTCTTCACCTTATTTTTTTTTATTGGTGAAGTTGAAGAACATTGAGGTTTTTGGGTTACTCGTTTTACAAAGTTAGACAAAATTTTCAGCAATTGTTACTCTTAATTCTTCGATGTATCTAAGAGTTAAAAAATAAGCCCAGAACACTGAGAAAATATTTTTGCATTTCTGAAGACTTTGGCTAGTCCCTGGCTTTACTACAGCAAATATTTCAGGCTTTCTCCTGTGTTTAATACACAAGTTCTAGCTGTTTTGTATATTTGATCTAATTACTTTCCAAAGTGCTTAACTTCATTCATTTGACTTTTTCAAGTTGACCTCTAATGTCTGAGTTGTTGTTATTTTGCAGCTGACATACTTACATCTGTTTTTTCTTTATTTACAGGTAAACAGTCCTTATTGACTCTTATTATTTATCAAAAATACATCTGAGGCTCTCAGCATCTTTTGTATTTTATGTGAATTTGGAGAAATGTTAGCTATCACATCTGCATGTGTACCTGGCAGTACACTTATTTTCTGATATTCATAACATAAATTTAATTTTGACATCATTCCAATAAACCCTCAGCTCTAAAACCCACACAACTAATAGCAGAATGACAGACATTTGATCAACATCCAAACCTGGCACAACTCCAACATTTTTTCTAATGAATCTTACCATACACTTCTTAAAGTCATTTTGGCAGAAAAACCTTCTTTTTGTACCATTCTCATATCTCTGAAATCTACTGCACCGTAAACACTATACCTCTGCCTTCAATTGGAAAGCTCTGGTCCTTCCAAGACTACTATCCTACCACGAATTTTTATGTACCTTCCCTTCCCTCCAAGAGCTAAAAACTACAAACTGGGATGAAATCCTGATCTGTGATAACAATAAATGCCAGTGAAGAAAGAGTTACCAAGCCACCTCATTCACACTTACACTTCTACAAAAGCTCCATTTCTTTTTCATTAATTCCTAGCTTGCTGATTTTGTGCAATGTTTACTACAGTTCATTATCTCCAGAATTATATTCCACTTCCCTGCAAACCTATTTTACAGAGCAACTGCTTCAGAAAACATGCATTTCCTCGCAAAACTTATAATGTTCAAAATATTTGGGAAAAAGCACAGATGCAAAATACCAACTTCATTGTCTGTCACAGAATTAGAAAAATCTCCTTACAAACAAGCAGTTTTCTCCTGGGCAGGAGGAGGAAATAGTGCACAGCACACCACTAGGAGAGAGTAGCTTTAATAAAAACTCACACTACAGAGAATACACGTAAAGCCATGGTGTTTATGACTCCCATAAGCAGCAAATTGAAATACATATTTTTGTGCTTGTAAAGAATGTGTAGGGTGGTGAGTGGAATGTGCTTTCCCAGAGAATGAGCAGGAGTTTACCAGGGTTGTAGTGGAGAATCTGCAGAGTCCGGATGCAGAGCGGAAAAAGGTGAGGTAGCAAGGACAGCCATTAGCAGGGTGGGGAAGGCTGGAAGCCTGCTCCTGTTCCACCTCCACAAGTTCAACTTAACATAATCCTAGCTCCCTGGTCAAGAGTGAGGAATGCCAGGGAATTCATCGGGACCAGCTAAGTCTGAATTTAATGTCTGCAGGAAAGAGGAAGGTCACGGGAACGCTTTAGGAAACTCCCTCCTGCAGGCACCAGAAACACTACTGTGATCCCCATCTGAAATCTCAGGAGACCTTTTGCTTGCTGGTCTCCCTCAGCAGGCCTGTGGATCGCAGAAAATTGTTATGAGAAGCAAATAGTGCTACCTTTTAGGGGAATTTGGACAGGCTGTAGAAACAGACTGACCTGAATGTCACCCCACACCCTGGAGAAGTGCCCTAACCACTGCAGGAATTCTGTGGTTTGGGTTTTTTATTTCCTTTTTCTTCACTAGATCACTCACTCCAAATGACAGTGCAGGACTAATGGTCTTAATTAACAAGTCACTTTAATCTGATTTCTGAATATTCTTTCTTGCTCACCACTTCAATGATTTGAAGTCAGTAAACATGTATCAGGTCTTAACACTCTAGGAATGCTACCCTATGGCCAGTCAAATGGTACAACTAGTGTTTTGGAGATTCAAGCTTTCAGAAAAATTGTAGCTGCACATCATACTAGGTAACCTTGAGATAAACAATAATCATCTAAGAGCCATGATGTATTTGTTAAGGGGCAGCAACAAAAGAAGAATTATACATATTACTCTTCCATTAAAAAATAAACAAAAAATATAGTTGCACAGTTGCTGCAGTTTCAGTGAGTCAGGTTTCTTTTATCAGCTCAAAAACCAAGTCACTGAATATATTTTGTTAGGGAGAAAAGAATCCTGAATCTAAATTTGTGTGATATCTGCTTCAAGGGGGAAAATCCCCAACATATTTTTCTTTATTTATCAGATAAGACACTCACAATAGAGTCTGAAAAGTGTACTTATTAAATAACTATTATAAAGATCATCATATACTTCCATTTTCTTCCCACTCTTTTGCGGGACATAATTGCACATACGTACATTTTTGATCAAACTACTAAATGGAAACATCTGCTATTTGATTATCTTTCATATTGCTGCATATGACATTTTAAATACTGCATTTTATCTGAACATTTTAAAATAAGGAAACAAATACTTCAAAGCATCCAAGCTCAACAGCTGGCTTTTACAGTTAGTTTATCATTGAAGTGAGGTTTTCAGTTCCAGTTTCACATTGTCCAAAATATTAAGTAGTGTCATCAGTGTGTTACTGCCCACTACTGGGCTTGGTAGTGATCCATGCATAGGTAAGAATATATATTTTAATTGAAGGAAGGTATCTTTACCATTGTTTAGCTTGTATTTACAAAACCAAAACACACAAGAAGTTTTGTTCATTAAACATATTGACAGAGTTGTCACTAATATTTGAAGGTATGAGATAAACTCCTACCATGAAAGCATGAAATATTAATCTTCCTGGTTTCAAAGCAGAGAACAAAAATATACATAGATTTTGTCGTTAAACCACACAACAACTAGTATTGACAAATCTGCTGTTTTCCTTTAATCTGACCTTGTACTGAGCTTGCTGAAAATTTTGGGTTAGATATATTGTGTATTATTTTTAGTCTATCCAAAGTCAGCAAACATAATTTAAACATAGCAGTAAAATGGCAACAAAAGCCATGCTGACCGCAAAAATAAGCTACAGGAGCTGGCCCTGCTTGCAGCCATAAAGGGCCTTGCAGGACAGTACCGCCAAGGAAAAGCTGGATGACTCATGATGAACGATTTTCAGTGGCAATGGTGGTCAGTGCCCAGCTTGCATTGTACCATTCACTGGTGTTAAGCAGCACCTCTCTCCCACCAAACCAATGCACTGTGAGCACCACGAAGATGTACTTCCCTTCTCTGCTTAAAGTGGCCTCCAGCAGCAAAGGAGAAAGGAGAGCCAGCACCACCTCACAGAGTCTCAGTGGAAGGAAAACTATGTGTGAGCAAGTAGGACAAAGATTCAAATACAGATAATGCAGAACCATTGGCATAACTCTTACCACAGTTCAGAGCTTGTGCCCCATGTACACCTTCTAAAAGCACTGAACTCTACTTACTGGACTGGAGATTTTAGATAGGGTTAAATTATAAAAGCCTAAGCCTTTTAAAAGGGTATTTCTTTTAAAATCCAATTTATTAGATTTTAAAGTCACTATGAGTTGGCAATTCTCTAGGCATAGCTACAGACTTAAATTGTAATAAGGCTGTAGCCAACTTTCTCCTAAAGAAGATGTCCTCTTTATAAGAAAAAGACTCAGAAAATTATGTATACATTCTCAGAACAGCTTCAAGACACTAACTTCATGAAGTCTTTACTCCTAATCCTGAAATAGCAAAAGGTGGATTTCCTAATCTCTTATATTACATTTTACTGAATTTTTGTATTGCTTTGTCATTTCTGGAAGCTGTTCACAGTGATCCAGCTCCAGAATCTGCACAGTCTTTCTGGGAAACATCCATGTTCTCCTTTTCTTTGCTGTAATTACTGTCTGCTCCTTGAGGTATTCTTCCTGTCTTTAGACATCTTTCCTCATCACAAGGACTCCTGCCTTTCTGGGACTTTCACATCTGTGTTCCTGTCTTGTTCTTGGACCTTCAGTTCTGTGTTCCTTCCTCCTACTGGTATATTTTTTCCACTGTGTATGGAGCTGTTGAGGAAAAAGACTTTGCAAGACTGAAATAAGTAAATAAAGAGTCCTTCTTATTGTAAGTGGCCATTTAGGAAACTAGTTATTTTTCTCAGCCATGGAGAAGCAGCCTTTCTTGGAGACACATTTTTCATGTAGTTTTTCATGTACCTGTGCTGGTCTCTGTGGACAAAGTAGCAGAGAGAAAAACTGACTTTTCTTCCTGCTTCTAAAGCAAGGAGTGAAACAGTAGAGAATAACATGTGTGTGAGAGAGGAAGGAGGAAGATAATCAATTTAGCAAAAAAATCCTGCAAATCCTCCTCCTAACAGATCATTATTGAAACTGGCTATTATATTGAAAATATGCCATAGCAGACCTTGTTTGAATCAAATGGGAACATATTCAAAGGTTCTAAAGTGATATTGGCGTCAAAACCCAACGTTTTGAGATCAGAGCAGGGGAGCATATCATGAAGGGAAAGAGGAAACTAACACTGCACAGCTAAGTTCCCAAGCAAGGTGGGAACCAAAATCTGTACAGACCGTAGCTGTGAGCATCACATTTTCCTTCTTCCAGGGATCAGTAGCCTGTATTGATTTTGCTCGGGAGAAGTCGTCCTGAACATTCAGGATGTGCCATCATATGCCGGTAGGCCCCATACTGAGTGACCAATAGGAAAGATTTTTCCAGTTTTGCAAGTTAAATTGAGAAGTGCAATGCAACTGAAGTAAAAAGGCTAAAGATGCAGTAGGATGCTGCGACTCCCTGCCAGCACTAATAAAATTGAGGTATCTACAGCCTATTTCTTATGAAGAAACACATAACTTGTCATCTTGTGAACATTTTAAATTGATCCATGGAACAGTTTTTTTAAAATTTAGAGCATCCTGGAGTACAGACCATCTCCACAATAAGCATGAAAATGCAAAAGAATTTTGATCATTACTAGATTTTGATAACACAAGGGCTCACAACTTAGTAATAGGAAGGATTTGAATGATTATTGGCTTTTTTTAACAAGATCAGGCCAGAGACTGTAGAGTTTTCTAAAGTACAGGAAGTAGGACAACTTTCCATCTGATTAGAAATCACAAGTTCTCTATAATCCTCCTTAAATCCTGCAAATTTTAAATAACCCTTGAGTATGTACAGATGTATCTGCCATCAGTTTACCTTCTCATATTCATATATCATAAACGAAAATCATTGCCACCTGTGATTTGTCTTTGAATTACTGAAAAATATCAATCATCATTCCAACCTCCCTGAGCACAGCAACTTTAAAATCCCGCACGAACACAGTGCAGTGAAGAATTGAGACATCCTTTGTGATAATAGAGGCTAAACTGAAAACAGAGGGAAAAAAACAATTTCTTTTTTAGTTGATTTTATCTTTTAGTAAGAATAACTTAGCAATCATGACCCTGAGGCTGGAAAACTGTTCAGGTTCTGGGACCAGGAGTTCTCTGAGTGGAACATGAATTTCAATGAAGTATCAGACAGCTTGTAGCAGACAAAACACTTTTTAAAAAATACTTTCCAGCATTTAGAGCTTGTGGGATTTATTGTATTTTACAACTGTTGCATCAGTTTACCCAGCCATCAGCACCTTTTCATGGCATTTTGTGCTTCCAGCCTAGCAGGGATACATTCTGTTCAGAGGTAAGGGTTATTATTGTGGCAGTATGCAAGCACTGAATATGTGGCCAAGGCAAATTATGCTATCCCCTTTCTAGAAATGCCTAAAAATCAAAGGAATGTGATCCCATGCCACCTATAATAGCTTTGACAGCCACAGTCTAAGTTAGTGGTCAGACTAGAGAACCCCCATAGGTCCCATCCAGTGTAATTTATCTTACAAGTCTGCAGTGCTTGTCTATGTCCAAAGTTAAACCCTCCCTTCAAAAGTAAAATAAGTTTGATTTTTTTCCCTTGTCTTTACTGTTTATATAATTTGTGGGAATATCCAGCAACTACAAAATCACTGTACAGTATACTCTTAGGGTCAATTCCTCATCCCACTTAAAATATCTTATGTGAATAGAATTAAGGCCTTTAGTGAATTTTTACTTAATTCCTCGCATTTGAAAACAAGGATAGCAGCAGTACTCTGTCACAATATAATACAAAGGCATTATAAAAATTTTATAGGACATATTGTGCTAATTTAAACTTAACATTATCCATGCAAGACATATCCATAGATGCCTACATAGAATTATATGACTTCACGAAAGGAAGAGAAAAATCTTAAACATTTAAATGGCTAAGAAAAAGCTATTTTGCTGAAGTCTACAAACATCTTAAGAACTTGCAAACTGGTGGGTTTATAGTTACATAAGAAATACATGTCTTTGATCTAAAAAGGTATGATAAAATTGCAATGTCGATCTTCTCTGCTAATAGTTTACTCCTAGTGAGAAAAAAGATCATAGATAAAATTCTTATTACTGAGAAGAAAAAAAATATGCATAAGCACAAAGTGCAGTAAACACAGTCTAACCACATTCATTTTTAGAAACACTTTGCATATATTTTACAGATGTTTATGGTGTATACAGCTGATTTGATTTCTCAAATACAAAGGATGATAAAGCAATACATTCTTCCTGATCTGTAGTACGTATTTTTTGCACAGAGCACTTCTGTATAAACACACTTCTGTGCCTGAAGTGAGTCTTGTGAAAGTCAGTGTGCTTCTGAGAAGATGCAGAGCCTTCCAATGCCTAAGAGCCTCAAGATAACAACGTGTGCATGTTATAGTACCAGAGCCATATTTTCAACCCAGTATGAAACCACATTTGATTTTCACAACCGTGTGAAACATATCAGCCTTTCAAGGATCACAGGCCACCTGCTGTGCTTGTTGGTGATGTAAGGCTCTCAGTCATCAGTGAATATGTGAAGAGTTCTAACTGTAATGCTATTTTGCAGTTTCAGGATTTTCATTGTTCACTTTTTTCAACCATAACTCTCCTTGTTTTAACAACAGCAACAGTACAGGCTATGCTTTTATTCCTTTAACAAGAAAAGGTATGTTTGATTTCACTTTAGTGGAAATTTGTTCCTTAGTGGAAAAATTTATCATATTTTAGGCAATATCACCCCAGAGCAATTGCATCTAATTATACACATTAGACCTTGCAGAACATCTGTGGAAATTACATCTTCTCCCTTAAAGATATCAGTCACAATACTTCCAGCTGACCCTTTTCCATGTTGCACGAAGAAAACAAAAGCAGACCTTAAATCACTGCGAGCTCCTCTTTTCCCCAAATGAATGCTCACGCCTGCTCTTCTGATAGCGGTGGTAAAAGATGTGTGCAGATCTGTACATATGTAGCTGCAGCAGTGACACCCAATGGTCACTCACAAATTATACTTTCCACAGGGAGCATGAGCCACTGAAAGTGAATAGGTCAAAGTAGTAGCTCAAACTGAATTTCATATCCACGCATTTTTCATCATAACCCTGCTACGAACATGGTATTTTAAGTTCATTTGAATTGATCTTTTATTTGGATCAGTCAACAATAACAGTCAAAATAAAAACAAACTACTAGCAAACAAAAATCGTAGCCTGTTAAATGCTTACACATCGTAAAATACTTCTGCACTTGTAAGGCATTTTAAAACATGGAATGTAATGGGGAAGAAAAAAAGACTAAGACTACTTTAAAATGTTTGTTTCAAATAACAATAAAAATTCCAGGCATCATACGAAGTTCCTTATTAAAAGTTTATCAGTTAACAATTACTGCTCTGAGTGACATATAATTGTCTTTTTTTTAGACTAATCTATGAGTTGTGATAAAGCAATATAAACATCATTAATATTAGCAGTTTCAATCTTACAACAAAAACAAGCTACTCTCAACCCTAGTGATAAGGATGCTGACTCTGATCAATAAATTAAACGTAAATCATTGAGGTTTACTCTCCATCTCTCATCTGCTTATTAACTTTGCCAAACAAGATGCAGCCAGTAAAAGACATTTCATGTTAGTGAAATGGTCAGTAATGGCCCAAATGGAAACTGGCTCTGTAACACCTAGTCAAGATTAATACTGAAGCTGGAGAGAAGTAAGACAACTATTTCTGATACCACAGGACTGAAATTTGCAGGAATTTCGCACCACTAAAGCATCAGGGAACTGTCAATCCAAAAACACTTTCACAATCAACCAGCTGCAGCAAGTTCCTTCAGGACAGGTTCTGTCTGCTCTGTAAATTGTTTGTACCATTTGGGAAATAATGGAGACCCACAAGGAGGATTTATTCCCTTACCTTTACTAGCATGTCCTGGAGGCCACCTTCACTCCCACACAGCAAATGGCACAAAGCCATGAAGTTACACAGCCCTAAGGTACGTAGAGCTGAGCTTGGATCGTCCTTTACCCTCATGGGTGCATAGTGAAGGTATTTCCACCACCTCTGTGATGTGCTCAATTTGCAGATAAACCTTGTAAATTCAAGCCAGATCAAACGTTTCTGTAGCTGACTTCTATCTTAGGTACTCTCATGAAATCACAGATGCAAGGCTAAACAAGTGCTTTTTCCTCTAACCCCATCACATTTTAATTTTGTTGCCTTGTAAAATTGCATTGCCCTGTTTTTCTCACGTCTTTATAAGATGGTAATAGTACAAAGACCTAGAACAACCCCTCAATCAAACAAATACTCCCATTAGTGATATTTTATATAAATCTGATTACCAATATTTTCAAATGGCAGAAATGATAAGTCATAAAAAATAGATACACAACATGTGATGCCACGTATACAAATAATGCCTAAATCAATTTTAAGAAAATGTGATTCAGTAGGAAGAGTAATTGCACTGTGAACTTTTCCAGCATCCTTCATCTTGTCAAAAGTAAACAGTGCTGAATCTTTCAGCACCTCAGAAAAATTTCTTCTGGTTTCGACTGGCCTTTTTATTCAACTGCTAACTACAATAGTAGTTTCCTGCTCTATAAATTAGAGAAAGATGGATTCAGTGGATCAACTGTTAGGAGGATAAGGAGTTGGTTTGGTGGTCACATCCAGAGGGTAGGGAGCACATAGGTATCTCATGTATTTGAATATGACCAAGTGCTGGTGCTGCACATGGGTCAGGGCAACCCCCGCTGCCAGCCCAGGCTGGGGATGAACAGATGGACAGCAGCCCTGCCCAGAAGGACTTGGGGGTGCTGGGGGTGAGAGCTGGACATGAGCCAGCCATGGGCACTCCCAGCCCAGCAAGCCAAGTGTGCCCTGGGCTGCAGCCAAACCCCGTGGGCAGCAGGGGAGGGAGGGGATTCTGCCCCTCTGCCCTGCTCTGGTGAGACCTCACCTGCAGAGCTGCCTCCAGCCCTGGGGTCCCAGCACAGGAAGGACGTGGAGCTGCTGGAGAGAGTGCAGAGGAGGGACACCAAGGTGATCAGAGGGATGGAGCACCTGTCCCATGGGGAAAGACTGAGAGACTTGGGGTTGTTCAGCCTGGATAAAATTAGAAGGCTTCTGGGTGACCTAACTGTGAGCTTCCAGTGCCTGAAGGAAGCCCTCAACAGAGAAAGGGACTTTTTAAGAGTACGTGGCGATAGGTCAAGGAGGAATGGCTTCCGTCCTGGGGTGATTTTATGACGATCCTCTATTCCCTAATCCTCTGCTCAATGCCCAGAAATGGTTGTTGTAGCTTTAAGATGGGTCCGGGGCAGGGAGGGACCCTGCGGGCTCTCGCGTTAGCTCAGGCAAGGTTTTTTCCCTTTTCTCCAGCCCTGGAGACTGCAATTCTCCAGCGGTATTTTTTTTTTTTATTTCTTTTTTTTCTTCTTTTTTTTTTTTTTTTTTCCTCTTGAACTGTTCCGCTTGGTTTTGGTGCGAGATCAGAGAGGACAAATCGATGGGAGAAGCATCGGCCGTGGACCGGCGGGGACCCGAGGAGTCGCTCCGTCCCGGCCCCAGACCGCAGAAGGGGCCGGCCCGGCGAAAGTAAGGCCCCTGAATCCACCCGCCTCGTCTTCTGTGACCAGGAGACTAACATCGGAGACTCGCCAGGTTCCCATCTGCTTTTTTCCCGAGCTGCTGTGAGAACTTTTTTGATTTTCTCTGAGACAAAAGCCGGCACTATTTTGTTCCTCCTTGCCACGTGGCCAGCCGTTTTTTTTCTTCCCCTGGGATTTTGGTTTTTTTTTTGTTCTGGCGTGGGAGGTGTGTGTATGTGTGGGGTAAGGTTCTGACGATTTAATATCTAGCATTTATTCGTTTTTTTCCCATGCATTGTGGACACCCGGTTCGTCAATAAATGGTTGAGTTTTTTCTACTTTCGTCCACTAATATTCATTTTCTCATTGGCAAAAAGGGATTGTTGGAACCCTTTTTTTGTTAGCGGAAACAGTCATTCCAGAGTGTTCTTCTCCTAAACTTGTCTCTAAACTGAGACAATTTCAGACTGAAAGTCAATAGGTTTAGATTAGAGACTGGGGAAAAAGTTTTTGCTATGAGGGTGGTGAGGCACTGGCACAGGTTACCCAGACAAGTTGTGGCTGCCCGATCTCTGGAAGTGTTCGAGGTCTTTTTGGATGGAGCTGTAAGCAACCTGGTCTTGTGGAAGGTGCCTTTCCCCTGGCAGTGGAATGAGATGAGCTTTAAGGTCCTTTCCTACCCGAGCTATTCTATGATTCTACAATTAGTGACGTCCTTGAAAAAAAAAAAAAAAGTGGAATTTCTCTCAATTGCTCCCAGAATAAATATTCAAAGTATAAACATATTCATAGTTTCACAAACATAGTATTCATAAACATGGTACTTGATGTTACGATGTCAGCAACTGTAAATTAAAGGCCTTTGGTGTTGTAAATATAGACCTATCCTTTTTGCATTTTTATATTAATTAATTGTGGGTTCAGTTTTTTTTCTCCTGTTTTATCGATTAAAAGATGCAGTACATGTAGTTAAGTAAGTTTTTAATAGTCAGGAAATGAGCCAAGGTTAATATATGTGTTTGCAAGTTCAGAGTACTGATAAGCACTTAGCTGGGACTTGAGTTAAGAAACAAGTCTAGAAAACAAACTGGAATGCTGGTTCATTCAGTGCGGTGCAAGAGATGGAGGCTGCATGTGTCCATGCGAGTCCTCTGCTGTGGGAGGTGCCTTACTGGAGGCATGCCCAGTCAGGCTGAAGGCTGCACTGAGTCAACTGTGTCATCTTCCACTGTGGGGAACTGCGAGGGATTATTTTAAACTATCGCAGACAAAATTAAGCACAAACGAGGCTAATATTGTATCTGAGATGCATTT
>VWPU01003088.1:0-10296 GCA_013398955.1 Callaeas wilsoni
GCCATCCCGCCCGAGCGCTGCGCCTGCGCGGGGCCGCGGGGCCGGGCCGAGCTCGGCGGGGCCTCGCTGCATCCTCGGCGGGGCCCCGGGGCCCGGGCGGACCCGAGCACGGCCCCTCGTCCTCCTCTTCACCCCATCGCCAAACAGGACCCCTCATCCTCCCCTTCACCATGTCCCCTAACGCAGCCCCTCTGTCCTCCCCAAAGACGGCCTTCAGTGTCTCCCTGCCACCCCCCGCGCCCCAACACGGCTCTTGGGCATCCGTCTCCCCTCAGACGGGGACGTGCCCTCCCCGTTGCAGCGACAGGAGCAGTGGGGCAGGTAGGAGGTGGCTGTCACTCCTGTCTGCCCGCCCTGTGCCCCGGCGTCAGCTCTCCGCGGGTCCAGTGTGGGACCTCCCAGCACCCCCCTCCATCCCATCTCCAGCTGGTGGAATCAAGCCCTCCAGTGCCCCGCCTTGGGCACCCACCGCCCTCCACAGGACCCCCAGGACCACCTCCCTTGGTCAACAGGTGCCATGTCCTCAAACTCTGTCTCATCCTTAAAACCATCTGCAGGCAGGAACCACCTCGGGCACTGCTGGTGGGACACCTTCCCAGAGGGCTGCAGGGACACGCCAATCCTGAAGCAGGGACACCAGCACCAACCAGCAGCCCAGAGCACCCCTGCCAGGCTTGACTCGACCTCTCAGACCATTCCTGCCTCTGACGCAGTAAACAGCGACACCGGGACAGTTAGATTCTGCGACAGCCCGACACAGCACCCTGCCATGCAGAGCTTCCCCTTGCTTCCCAGAGGAATTAGGCTCTTCAGTGGAGCACATGTCCTGCAGTTTTGGATACTCCACGAAGCCATAGCCCTCACCCAGCTCTCCTGTGCTCCCGCAGAGATCAGCTGTGCAGGGCTGTGCTGGTTTTGCCATGAGACCCCCAAAAATCAACTCCACCCCCTGCAAGTCATGTGCAGCTTTGAGACCCGACCTGCAGAGGAATCCTGGGCCACCATTGGACAAGGGCATTACCCACCCTCCTGGTCCCATCCTCTCGCATCCTGCAGTCAGTTCCCAAAACTGTGGCTCTTCTCTGGATATGACTCTTATGGCCAGCAGGACTTGGTGGGCTGCAAGCGTCAAATAGCAGCAGAGCCAAACTAGTGGTGCACCAAGAGCTGCTCCTCCTCCGCTTTCTCCTCCTCCTTGTGCTGTCTCAACATCAGGCAACAGCAACTTCCTGGCATTGCACACAGCTCCTCACCAGCCGTTAGGAAAGAGCTTCTGGTTTCAAGGGAGGGGGCCTCAGAGAGGCTTGTCCAGAATGCGTTGGGTGGTCTTTAGCAAGGAGGCGAGCACACAGGAAAGCATCCACTGATGAAAGATGGTGAGTAAGAACCAGACCTGGGCTGTACTGGACAGGGGGACGGGACACTGGGAGCCGTATGTCCTGGTTAGAAGGGTTTTGGGGCCCCTTGTGAGGGGCTGGATCTGGCCACCCTTGCTCCTTCTGAAAGGCAAAGTCCTCCTGTACATCTGAGCTGGACGGAGCTTCAAAGATCTCTGACCAGTTCCTGGGCTCAGAGGAAGGTTTGCTGGGTGAACTTGGGCTGAATAGAAACATCTGTGAAAGGAGGAGGCCACACTCCCACTGCGTCCAGGAGATCCCTCACCAGCACAAAATGGATTGGAAAACCTGGAACTGAACACGGTGATGGCAGTGCTGTACATCCAAGGGCTCTGAGCAAGTCCCAGCTCATGGAATAGGCTCAAAACTGATCATTACAAACCATCAAATCATTCAGGTGTCAAAAATCCCAATGGCATGTTTGAGAATCTGGAAAACGTTGCTTTTTTCACTAATTTCAGTGAAAGCCCCACTGCTGGTATACAGGAAATGGCACATTCATGCTGCTTCAGCACTGCTGTGCCAAGTGCTGCATTTGAGGGTTTACCAGGAAAATTGGGGTGTTTGCCTGGGGAACTTGCACTTTTTGTAAGGCTGTATGTATGCATTTGTCAGTTATGTCTAAAAACATTGCATCAGCTTCTCTCCATATCAGTCCTTCCCTTGTGAAAATAATAATTATGCAATCACAAACCCAAACTGAAATCCCAGAAGGAGAAGAACTCCAAAATCAAAGTGTACAGCTCCAGCGAAGCAGCCAGCTGCGGTGCAAAGGGACACTGTGGTCTGGGGACAAGGGGGTGGGAGAAAGATGGGGAGGGTAAGGTGATCATCCCCTCTCACAAGGTCCATCTGAGAAGCTTAGGAAAAATGTAGCCCCACCCTGTAGCTTTGTGCCATACCTCCAAACTGGCAGTCTTCTTCCAAGAGCCGTTCAGCCTCCTGGCAGCTTTTCTCTGGAGGCTCTAGAAAAAGGTGAATTTTGGTCACTGAGGAAGCTAAAGGCGGCTCTGTGCTGGAGCAGATATGTCCTGGTTCATGTGCGCACAGTGTGAACCACACAGGAAAGACACATGTCAGAAAAGTAGGGCAGTCTGCTGCCTCTTGGCCTTTCTTCTGCACGCAGGCTTTGGTGGGATGAGTCTCAGCAGTGCCATCCCAGCTTTTCCTCCAGGGAGGGATCCAGTGGCCCTGTGTGGTCAACTCATCATGGAAAACAGGACCAGGGCAAGGCAGGTTGCTCCCATCCGAGTCCTGGGAAATCTCTGGATCTCAGATTCTGCCCTCAGGAGTTTTGCTATTACCACCCAATCCCTCGGATTTGATGGTACCTGGTAGTGGACAGAGGGCAGATCAGACCAAAAGACTCCATGAAACATCTCCTGGATGCCCTCGTGATGGGGTAACCTGCTCCCAGTTTGGTGCAGCCCAGTGTTGTTTTCTCAGACATGTTTCAGGACCTTTTGGAGCAAAGACCTCGTTTTGTGGAGAAGACTTAATGTGAGAGTGTGTTGAAGGAATACCACATTCCTCATGGGGAATTTTGACTAATTTTCCTCCATGGTGTTTTAACTGGAACTGTTTTTGTTAATGGTTGCAGACGCATCTGGAGGGAAGAGGCGCCGTGGTGAGGCACCTTCGGGCAAAGTTCCAGCAGAACAGGAAAGAACCTCCCAAAGTGGGTGGCTGGCCAGAGAGTCGCCCTGCAGCCTCCCAAGGACCAGAGCCAGAACAGACCCCTGCCGTGGCCTCCAAGAGTGATCCTCCTCAGGAGCCGCCCTGGAGCAGGAGGGTGGACTGCAGCAGGGCCTCTCCATCTCACAGTACAGGTCAGAGTTTGGGACAGCATTCACCTCGTTCTGCCTGTGAGACCCCGGCACGAATGGTGTGTCGGAAGAAGGGGATGGCTCAAGATGCCAGCTTCCACCCAGTGCCTGCAAAGGCAGGAGGAGATGTGTTGAACAAGAAGGTGAAAGCCAGCTCTGATCCTCCCCACAGGAAGCCAGCCCAGCAGACACGGCCACCCACCAAAGACAAGGGAGCTCCAGCGGTTCTTGCCAAAGGCACAGCAGTTGCAGCCTCCCTGCTTGCTGCGGGAAGTCCCCAAAGGACAGAGCACACAGCTCTGCCCCGGAGGAAGCCTTTGCCACACGTCAGGGCACTGGGAGTGAAGCCAGCCAAGCCCCGGCGCCCTCCTGATGTGGATTTGGCAAAGTTCAGAGCAGCTGCACATCCTGGGACATCCATCCGTCCTGCCACAGAACCAGCAAGAAGTGCTCAGTTGGGTATGGCCAGGCACCTGGGAGTCCCTCAGGGAAGAGTGCTGCTCATTCAGGAAGGAAAATCTCCCCACTTAGAGCCTGCAGCTCTTAGGAGATGGAAATACTGGGAGGGCTCATGGAGAGGTGGGGGCTTGTATTACCAAAGGGGCTTTTAAAGGCAATAGCATGAGGATGAGGATGAGAGAGAATGAGGGCGGGTGAAGAAACAAAGTGCCCCGTCCCTGGCTAGGGCACAAGTTTCTGGCTCTGGAGTGTTTGTAGGAAGTAAGATTGGAGTAAGTAACACGAGAGATATTGCCAGAGTGGAGTGAGCCCAAGATGGTTGGGGACTGGAGCACATGGAGAAAGAAAGGGTGAGACCCAGGCTTGTTCAGCTGGGAGGAGAGGGAGGAAAGGGAGGAAGGGGAGATCTCACTGCCCACAGCTACCTAACGGAGAAAATGGGGCCAGATTCTTTCCAGAGGTGCCCTGGGGCAGGCCTGGGGGTGATGGCCATGAGCAGTAGGGGAGGGGCCAGTTAGACATTGCCCTGCCACACTCCACAGTGACCTTCCAGATCTAGGCTGTTGTGGCAGTTTTTCACAGTTGCTCTTCTGCTAATCCACACTCCAGGTGATGAAACCTGTTTCAAATCCCATTTCTTGCTCACTTTCTCTAACCATGAGAGTAGACTTCCCTTCCTTTCCTTAAGAGAACTGAAAAATCAAGCTGGTCTGTGTTATAATTAAAAGATGTTATCAGGGCTGGCCACGCTTTTGTGCTGGGAGATTCTCACATGACTGGCCCTGACCCAGGGCTGAGCAGCCCTGGTAAAGGAGAGAAGGATCTGCTCTCCCTGTGTCCTACAAACCATCAGTTTTTCAAGTATTTATTTGTCTCATGGGTCCTGAGGCAAGTTGCAACATCTAGAATTACACCTTGCCTTGATTTGATCATTGTTGTTAATTTTTAGGGCAATCTTATGATTTTTAGGACCAAGTATTACTTGGTACCATAAACAAGCAGAGATTTGATGTTGTGCTCAGGTCTTCATGCCCATTTTTGGTTGGTCTGGTTGACCAGGCTGGAGACAAGGCTCATGATAAAAATAATGGCATGTTAGCAGGGGTGTGTCATACTGGCAATCCTAAAGGGTGCAGCAGAGTGTTCTGGCTGATGATGCTCCTGAGCACGAGGAGATATCCAGGACCTGCCCTGACTCTGGTACATATCTGAAATTTAGGGGTTTTGCCACATTCATGATACCTGTTTTGGCCTCTTCTCCTCTCCTTCCATCATTTGTCCAGGAAGAAAATAACATTAGAAATATACAAATGAGAAAATACATATTCAAGGTCCTTGGTGAGGAACCTGATGAGCTGTCCACGAGTGTGCTGGAAGAAAATCTCTAGATGGGCTATGGAGTAAAAACTCCTTCCTCTGTCAAGATGTGCAGTCAGTTTTACCTCCCCACCTCCCCCTGCACTAAATCCAGCCCAGAGTGGCTCTGACATCAGGGTGGCTGATAGAGCTGAGGAGAAAATATGAAATAATCCCTCCCTGCTCCCTCCCATTCTGCTGTTTGCCACAGATCACCTGAAACCAGGCTGTGCTGCATCAGTGCCCGCACGGTTCCTGCTGCAGGATGCTCCGAGTGGCACGGGGTAAGGACTGAGGCAGCACTGCTATTCCAGGTGGCTTCCAGGCTGTGCCAAGCCACCGGGAAGAGCACGAGCGGTGACAGCAAGAGGATATTTGGGTTTTCCTGGCTGCTGCTGGAGCCCAGGGTGTGCAAGCAGCTCCCACAGTGTGAAGCTCGGCCATCCCCTGGGGCTACCTCACTGTGGCCATGGCACCCGCTGCCTGTCCCCATCCAGCTCTGCGAGGAGCTGCTGGCACAGGGCACAGAGCTGCTGTCCAGTGTCCAGCTCTGCCCCAGACCCAGGGCCAGTCCCTGGCCAGCCCGTGGCCAGCCCACCTGCTTGTTGCCCACCCTCCTCCTGGCAGCCCCGACCGTGCCCTCGGCCCCCAACGCCGTCATTGCAGCACTTCCTAACCGTGCTCTGCCTCGCCACAGGGATGAAGATGAGATATATGACGACGTCGAGCCTGTCGGGCTGGCCAGGAGAAGCCCAAGCCTTCTGCTGCCTTCTGTGTCCCAGCTGCCAGTGTATCCCTGCCCCAGCGGGGGTGAGTACAGGAGGGGCTTGGATGCTGTTTGGGGTGAGAGCTGCAGCTCCAGGAGCTGCGAGGCCCTGATGAGCCATGGGCAGCGGCAGGGCCTGTGCTAAGCCTACTGCTCCCCCACACGGGAGGGCAGTGGGTTCCTCTTGTAAATGGGCACATGAAACCCTGATCCCCCACACCTAGGGGCAAACTCAGGGTTTGGTCCCAGGAGGAGAAAGTTCTTGCTGCTCTTTGTATCCTGTCTTGACAGGTGTTTACATCTCACAGCAGCACCTCTCCTGGGGTTTGCTTTTGCAGGTGGAAATGCTGGCCAAGCCTCTAAAAGGGTTATCTTGCTGGCAGCTGCACAGAGGTAATGGGGTTTTTTTACTCTTTCTAAGGGTCTCAAAATGGCCAGGGCTCCTTTCTGCTCTGACAAAGCTGCTGCTTGAATGGTCTCTGCTGGCCTTTGCCTATGGCAAAATAGGAAGGTCTGTGGTGAAGAGCACAAGCTGCAGGCTGTACACCTGCCCCAGAGCCCCCACAGCCCCAGAGCTGTTGCAGGGAAATGTGAAGGGGAGCAGCCGGCAGGGCGAAGGGGACGGGAGGGAGCAGAGCATCAGGTCATCTGAACCTTCCCATGGCTTTCAATGAGTGCAGAGAATCCCAGGGCTCCCAGAAGATGAAGACCATGACACTCAAGGAATGCAAGAAGGAAGAGAAGATGGACAGGGAGTTTCAGAAGAAATTCAAGGTGAGCAGCAGCGAGTGATCACTTATCCCTCTGAGCTCCCTCTCCCCTCCTGGGAAGGGCACAGTGCAATGGCAGAAAGGAGCTGTGCTCCACAGGGACCAGTGATACCCAGATCACACCGTGCCTTGTTCCCCCAGGTCACACTTGCCCCATTCCCCCAGATCAGACCAGTCCCACAAACCATTTGGCTAGAGAGGAATCTGCTTTTTCTCAAGGAGGGAGAGCGGTCAGACCTGCCTGACTCAGCTCCCCATGGGCACTGCTGTTTGTGTTTCAGTTCGAAGGCAGCATCAACGTCCTGACTCAGATGATGGTCGACCCTGCAGCAACAGAGAAGAGGGGCGGAGCGAAGAACCTGCCACTGAGACGGGGAGAAATCCTTGATGTCATTCAGTTTACAAATCAGGAGCAAATCCTCTGCCGGAACAGCCAGAGGAGGTGTAAGTCTGGAGGGGGATGGGGTTTGCCCACAGCAGGGAGCACAGCACAGTTTTGGGAAAAACTTTCTTCATGCAAACATCCCCGACAGACCTCCTGACAGACCTCCTCCACCTGTTAGACAGATCTGACAAGTACCCTGCTACCCTGAGAAGGTTCCCACTTTTCTCTGCACAAATGTCCTGCTCTTCCTTCCACTCAGCAGCAGCACTTGTGCTGTGAGCTGAGCTTGCCCTTTCCCTCTGCTAAAAGCTTTTGCTGTCCTCAAAGCCTCCAGACCACCAGCCCGGCACACCAGGCTTTGCCATGGGCTGAATCTCCATGAGCTGTGTCTGCACTGAGGGCTGCTCGGGTGGAATGGGCTGCAGATCCCTCAGGCAGAGAGGAAGGGATCAGGGTCTTCCCTGCCAGCTGCCATTCAGCCTGACAGGCTCCTTCTTCACACTGCCCAGAGCAGGTTCCTCCCAAGGGTCCAGCTCAGCTTCCTAGAGCTGGATTCTTCCTTGTCCCAGCTCTTTCTGGGAACATGAGGTATTTCTAAACCCTGGGCAGGGGCAGGTGCTCGGGTGATTCCCACTGCTGGCCTGGTTCCCAGCACAACCTGACATGTTTTTCCTCACTCTGTTGCAGATGGCTATGTGCCCCGGGCCGTGATGCTGCCTCTGTGAGTACCCTTTTCCAGCCCCTTCGTCTCCACTCCATGAGCTGCAACAACTGCTCCATGAGTGGCCAGTACCAAACTAGTCCTGGCTGACAACTCAAAACCACCCAGCTCAGGCTGTGACCATAAGCCTAACACCAGCTGGTTCCCCTGGGGTGGAATCTGCCATTTCTGATGCCAGGAGAGATTCTGTCACTGGGGCACTGGGAACACTCCCCAGGCTGTGGTCCCTCACATGGGACCTGCCCAGACACTGCTCAGAGGCTGCTGCTGGCACAGGATGAGGGTGCAGCCCCGCTGCATGGCTGGGTCTGCAGCTCCTGGCAGCCTGGGACAAGGCCAGCATCCTGAGAGGGGCCAGAGTCATGTTAACCCCACTCCAGATGGTTCCGGCTGTGCAGAGAGAGCGCAGCGCTGGGAGGGGGAAACGGGGCTGCAGGTGGACACCAGAGTCCACAGACAGGTCAGGAGGAGATAAGACAGATAGGGCAGCAGGAGCTGGCCCTTGCCTCGGGGTTGAGAGGTGGCGGGACATGGGAGACCACACTGCCCACAGCACCCCATCTTTGTCCTTGCAGGGACACTGACATCTACGATGACGTTGAGATTTATGGTAGGTGCACAGAACTTCTGCCATACCCCTTCACTGGCCACAGTGACTGCCACACCAGCACCAGGATTCCCCTCCTCCTGACCCCCTGCTGTTTTGGTGCCTTCCCTCTCTCCCTTCCCTTTGTGCAATTCCTCTTCCTCTCCCTGAGGTATCCTTTACTTACTCCCAGTTCCCTAAAGGTCTTCATGTTCCTCTGTTCCCAGTTGTTTGGACTTCTCTGCACCCTGTTCTCAGCTTGCTCCCTCTACTTGCTGCCAGCCCCAGGGCCCCTTCAATGTCCTTTGAGGTGTCCCTGATCCCCCAGACAACTCAGACTCCCCTTTCCCAAGTGGTTGCCCTCTCCTGACATGCAAACTCCATCCTTGGCTGGCAGTTGGCTCTGAAGATGGAGCTGAATAGAGACAACTGTATTTCAGCTCTGCTTACAAGCGCACACTTTATCTGATTCTGGCAGGCTGAGCCAACCACGCTAAGGCCAAAGGCACGAGACAGCACCACAGAGACCTTCCTAAAGCCTGAAACATGAACAGCAGCAGACACTATGCTCCTTTCTTGAAGGAGCTCTGCTTCCTCTGAGACAGACTGCAAACCCACCGTGTCCCTGCCAGAACAGTGGCATGGCTGCTCAGCACATGGGGCTGCACAAATCCTGTCCCACGGGGCAGGGGGCCACAGATCCTCAAGTCACACCGTCATTGTAGCTTTGTTTGTCTGTGTAAAATATGGCAATGGTTCAAGAGAGTTTCATGGCCTTTTTTTTTTTCTGGGTGGGGAGAGAGGGGTAAAATCAGGCCCATAAATGTTTTAATATTTTCCCATTCCCAGAGCAGCTTCAGCCTGAGACCCACCTGCCCTTTCATTCTGCACCACACTCTGGCCCCAGTGACACTCCTGGCCTGAACCAGAGGCAAACTGGATAGAGAAATACTCTAAAATCAGCAGCACCTCATGGCCTTGGGGCAGCTTCCCTGGAGAGCTGGCAGGAGGTCGGATCCGTTGGTGCAGATATTTGTGTGCGAACATTCAGCATCATCTGTTGGTGCCTTGGGCTGGTGTCTGCCGATGCTATGGGAAATTCTCTCATTCACTGGGAAAGTTTCCCTTTGCAGACCCTGCCCTCATGAAGCCCTCACAGATGGGGGCAGGATCGGGGTGCACTCACAGCCAGTGGGGAGCACAAATCTAGTGCAGCACCCAGATCTGGTGGCAGGACCCAAATCCTTTTGGATCAGGAACAGTGAGAAGAAGGGAGTTCCGGGCTTGAATCCCTGCTCTCCGACTGCACACTGGCCCCCATCCCAGGGGCTGGAGGGTTAAACTGGGAGGGTTCGGCACCTCACCGGCAGGATGCCAAGCCCAGATTAACCAGTTGAAGACGTCACTTTCCATTATGAGAAAAGCTCCCAAATATCCCTGAAGCTTTTGGTTCTGGGGATTAGCCATCAGCACACTCAGCTCCCAGCACAGAGCAGGGGTCCATTGGTGCCGCGGGGCCCGTGGCCATGAGTGGGGCTGGGAGCTGCTCCCAGGGGCGTCATCTGGGCGGCTGAGGACGACCATGTGGGAGTGGGTCAGAAGAGCTGTGCTGCACTCGCTGTCCACGGCCCTCCTGCGCCTCTGGAAGTGGGTAAGGGCTTTCTGGTACAAAAATGGCCTCTTGACTCTCTCGATGCTGTCGGTTGTCACTGGATGCCTCCTGGGGTTCCTTCTGCGGGCACTGGAGCTGACAGACCTGGTAAGCCTGGCTGGGATGGTGATGGGAGTGAGTGGGATGGAGTGGGGCAGGGGGGAAGCCCTGGTGCCAGTAAGGGTCCCAGATGGGCACAGCCCCAAAAGCAAAGGCTCCTGCCCAAGAAAACCACCTCAGGGCAGGTTTCTGCCCATGGCTCTTCTTTTCTTTTTCTTTTCTTTTTCTTTTCTCTTTCTTTTTTCTTTTCTTTTCTTTTCTTTTCTTTTCTTTTCTTTTCTTTTCTTTTCTTTTCTTTTCTTTTCTTTTCTTTTCTTTT